>JALAJA010000111.1:60500-68436 GCA_023376005.1 Doryteuthis pealeii | reverse complement strand
ACGACACACATGTGTTAAAGCTCCGATTTTGTAGTATTTAATTTTATGATCTCATGAATAAAGAAGAAGAATTAAAGAAGAAGAAGAAGATGAGAAGAAGAAAGAAGAAAAGGAGAGGAGAGGAGAGAGGAGGAGGGGGAAGGAATGAAATGTATAAAAAATAGAATAGAAAAAAAAAAATGGAAAAAGAGACACAAAAACAAAAAGAAATAATCTGGAATTGCGGCGTAGATGTAAACCGGCTATGAAACAGCAGTAAAGAATATTAAATCCCTTAAACAAATAGACTTAAAAAGGAGAATTGACGTATGTAACAGACACAGGAAGGAATGATGATGATGATGATGATGATGATGATGATGATGACGATGATGATGATCGTAGGAATGATTGTGATGATGATGTTGAAGAAGAAGAAGAAGAAGAAGAAGAAAATTAGGTAGACTGTAGAATGCAAATGAAAGAAAGAAAGCAAGAAAGAAAGAAAAAGGAGAAGAAGGTACCAATAATAATAATAATAATAATAATAATAATAATGATAATAATGAGAAGAAGAAGAAGATGAAGAAGAAGAAGAAGAAGAAAAAGATACCAATAATAATAATACTAGTAGTAGTAGTAATAATAATAATAATAATAATAATAATAATAATAATAATAATAAGAAGAAGAAGAAGAAGAAGAAGACGAAGAAGAGAATTAGGTAGACAGTAGAAAGCAAAGGAATGAAAGGAAAAAGAAAGAAAGAAAGAAGGAAAGAAGAAGAAGAAAATTAGGTAGATAGTAGAAAGCAAAGGAATGAATGAATGAAAGAAAGAAAGAAAGAAAGAAAGAAAGAAAGAAGAAGAAGAATTATAATAATAAGAAAATTAGGTAGACAGTAGAAAGCAAAAAAAAGAAAGAAAGAAAGAAAGAAGAAGAAGAAGAAGAAGAAGAAGAAGAAGAAGAAGAAGAAGAAGAAGAAGAAGATGAAGAAGAAATTATGGAGACTGTGGGAACCAAAAGAAAAGAGAAAAGCTAGAGAAAAACGAAGAAGAAGAAAATAATAATAATAATAATAATAATAATAATAATAATAATAATAATAATTATGCAAAAAATTAAATTTTGACCACACAACAAAATGGTATATGCATAAACCAGAATCTGTTCTTGAAAACGAAACGCACAAAATTCTCTGGGACTTTGAGATAAAAACGGATCACCTTATCCCAGCAAGAAGACCAGACCTAGTGTTGATAAACAAAAAAGAAAGAACTTGTCAACTGGTGGATTTTGCAGTGCCAGCAGATCACAGGGTGAAGTTAAAGGAAAATTAAAAAATAGACAAATATCTGGACCTTGCCAAATAACTGAAAAAGTTATGGAATATGAAAGTGAAAGTGATACCGATTGTAGTTGGTGCACTTGGAACAGTCCCAAAAAGATTAGAAAAGGGTTTGGAAAGTTTGGAAATCAGAGGAAGGATTGAAACCATTCAGAACACTGCACTGTTGCAATCTGCCAGAATACTCAGAAGAGTCCTGGAGACCTGAGGAGACTTGCTGTCACTCAGACTCCAGTGAAAGACCATCAGCTAACACTGATGTGAAAACTCAAAAGGAGTAAATAATAATAATAATAATAATAATAATAATAATAATAAGAAGAAGAAGAAGAAGAAGAAGGAGAGCAACAATAACAAATGGTAGTAAAAATTGTGGGGGGGGGACCAAAATATCTACATTAATTTGCCGACAAAAAGTGACAAAAACACTACTCGGGAAATATCTAATTTGAGCGGGAAATTTGTCTGACGCTGGATCGCTGAAAACATAGCGTAAATTAAGGCAAGAGGCCGGGACAACATAAGATGGGACAAATAAGAAATCTGCGATTAAGCGACACTAGATAGTTTAGACTAGAGGGTGTTTCAAGATGATAACGAACGGAAGATTTAGTAACAAGCGTATGACTTATTTATTATTTATTGTCCTCATCTTATTAAAAATGGAGATTCGGTCTCAATTTGTCTGTAACCGAAACTACGTCCCTCCTTACGTCACATTACCCAAAGTCGTCAGTACATAGAAGAAAGAATAACGTTATATTATATACACTCAAAATTTGTTCATACAACCTGAGACGGTTCTTATTGTTTTTTTAAGCAAAGCTTTTTCATAGTAAAGATAATTTCCAAAGCTTTTTTATAATAAAAATAATTTCCAATACATTTTACTGTAAAATCATTTCCAATGTATTTTTATGGTAAAAATTATTTCCAATGCATTTTTATAGTAAAAATCATTTCCAATGCATTTTTAGAGTAAAAATCATTGTTCAATGCATTTTCATAGTAAAAATCATTTCCAATGCATTTTTATGATAAAACTCATTTCTATTGTATTTTTATAGTAAAAATCATTTCCAATGCATTTTTATACCAAAAATCATTTCCAATGCATTTTTATAGTAAAAATCATTGTCCAATGTATTTTTATAGTAAAAATAATTTCCAATACATTTTATACCAAAAATAATTTCCAATGCATTTTATAGTAAAAATCATTGTCCAATGCCTTTTATAGAAAAATCATTTCCAATGCATTTATAGTAAAAATCATTTCCAATGCATTTTATATAGTAAAAATCATTTCTAATGCCTTTTATAGTAAAGATCATTTCCAATGCATTTTTATAAAAATCATTTTCAATGCATTTTATAGTAAAGATCATTTCCAATGCATTTTATAGTAAAAATCATTCCAATACATTTTTATAGTAAAAATCATTTCTAATGCATTTTTATAGTAAAAATCATTTCCAATGCATTTTATAGTAAAAATCATTTCTAATGCCTTTTTATAGTAAAGATCATTTCCAATGCATTTTTATACCAAAAATCATTTTCAATGCATTTTTATAGTAAAAATCATTGTCCAATGTATTTTTAATGTAAAAATAATTTCCATTGCATTTTTATAGAAAAAATAATGTCCAATGGATTTTTATAGTAAAAATAAGGAGTAAAAAAATAAATCAATTTGAAATGGGAGCTTAGTTCTGTCTCCCCTCAAATAAAATGTTGGGTGCATTTGTATTATTTGTATTATTCTAACTATTGTCCTCATCTTCATTGGTATCTGTACAACGTTTCGGCCGATAGCCCCTTAGGATCACGCTGATATCACATCTCCCTTTCTAGGGGTAATATTGTTTACAATAATCAGACCATCATCACGGTAGAGGCCGTGATAATCAGGGTATATTATGGTATTAACATCATATTATAGTATATATTCTTTCCTTACTAGTTTTTTTTATTATTAAAATAATCAGACCATCATCACGGTAGAGGCCGTGATAATCAGGGTATATTATGGTATTAACATCATATTATAGTATATATTCTTCCTTACTAGTTTTTTATTATTAAAATAATCAGACCATCATCACGGTAGAGGCCGTGATAATCAGGTATATTATGGTATTAACATCATATAATAGTATATATTCCTTCCTTACTATTTTTTTATTATTAAAATAACCAGACCATCATCACGGTAGAGGCCGTGATAATCAGGGTATATTATGGTATTAACATCATATAATAGTATATATTCCTTCCTTACTAGTTTTTTTGATTATTAAAATAATTAGACCATCATCACGGTAGAGGCCATGATAATCAGGGTTTATTATGGTATTAACATCATATTATAGTATATATTCTTTCCTTACTAGTTTTTTTTATTAAAATAATCAGACCATCATCACGGTAGAGGCCGTGATAATCAGGGTATATTGTGGTATTAACATCATATAATAGTAAATATTCCTTCCTTACTAGTTTTTTTTATTAAAATAATCAGACCATCATCACGGTAGAGGCCGTGATAATCAGGTATATTATGGTATTAACATCATATAATAGTAAATATTCCTTCCTTACTAGTTTTTTTTATTAAAATAATCAGACCATCATCACGGTAGAGGCCGTGATAATCAGGGTATATATGGTATTAACATCATATAATAGTATATATTCTTTCCTTACTAGTTTTTTATTAAAATAATCAGACCATCATCACGGTAGAGGCCGTGATAATCAGGGTATATTGTGTATTAACATCATATAATAGTAAATATTCCTTCCTTACTAGTTTTTTTTATTAAAATAATCAGACCATCATCACGGTAGAGGCCGTGATAATCAGGGTATATTATGGTATTAACATCATATAATAGTAAATATTCCTTCCTTACTAGTTTTTATTATTAAAATAACCAGACCATCATCACGGTAGAGGCCATGATAACCAGGGTATATTATGGTATTAACATCATATTATAGTATATATTCTTTCCTTACTAGTTTTTTATTATTAAAATAATCAGACCATCATCACGGTAGAGGCCGTGATAATCAGGGTATATTGTGGTATTAACATCATATAATAGTAAATATTCCTTCCTTACTAGTTTTTTTATTAAAATAATCAGACCATCATCACGGTAGAGCCGTGATAATCAGGTATATTATGGTATTAACATCATATAATAGTAAATATTCCTTCCTTACTAGTTTTTTTAAAAATAATCAGACCATCATCACGTAGAGGCCGTGATAATCAGGGTATATTATGGTATTAACATCATATAATAGTAAATATTCCTTCCTTACTAGTTTTTTTTATTAAAATAATCAGACCATCATCACGGTAGAGGCCGTGATAATCAGGGTATATTATGGTATTAACATCATATAATAGTATATATTCCTTCCTTACTAGTTTTTTTGATTATTAAAATAATTAGACCATCATCACGGTAGAGACCGTGATAATCAGGGTATATTATGGTATTAACATCATATAATAGTATATATTCCTTCCTTACTAGTTTTTTTGATTATTAAAATAATTAGACCATCATCACGGTAGAGACCGTGATAATCAGGGTATATTATGGTATTAACATCATATTATAGTATATATTCTTTCCTTACTAGTTTTTTTATTATTAAAATAATCCGACCATCATCACGGTAGAGGCCGTGATTATCAGGGTATATTATGGTATTAACATCATATAATAGTATATATGGCTTCCTTACTAGTTTTTTGATTATATGTTCAGCTGTATTTATTTACGACTGTACAGTTGAAAGTTTTTATTTATTTAGTTGTTCTTTTAGCTTTTTTCACTTTTGAAAACCTAACCGTCATATTTTTTTTATTTTCCAAGCAAAAAAGTCTTTCATGTTCCATGAGAATTTTCCGGGATTTAGAACGCCAAAAAAGTTACAGATTACAATTTCATACACGTTTCTTCTTTTTTATTGTTGTTGTTGTTATTATTATTATTATTATGATTATTATTTTTGTTGTTGTTGTTGTTGTTGTTCTCTTCTTATTATTATTATTATTCCCTTCTTCTTCTTCTTCTTCTTCTTCTTCTTCTTCTTCTCTTCTTCTTCTTCTTCTTCTTCTTCTTCTTATTATATATTATTATTATTATTCCTTCTTCTTCTTCTTCTTCTTCTTCTTCTTCTTCTTCTTCTTCTTCTTCTTCTTCTTCTTCTTCTTCTTCTTCTCGCCTTCGTCTTCTTCTTCTTCTTCTTCTTCTTCTTCTTCTTCTTCTTCTTCTTCTTTTCTTCTCTTCATTATTATTATTATTATTATTATTCTTTCTTCTTCTTCTTCTTCTTCTTCTTCTTCTTCTTCTTCTTCTTCTTCTTCTTCTTCTTCTTCTTCTTCTTCTTCTTATTCCCTTCTTCTTCTTCTTCTTCTTCTTCTTCTTATTATTATTATTATTATTATTATTATATATGTATATATATATATGTTAAAAGAAAGGAAATGAATCCGACGGTATGAGTAAATATAAAAAAGATATGAAAACACCACAAAATCGTGTTAAAGTGAAAATTTCGCTGATATTGAACAACATTTCGATTTTATGAAAATCGTCATCAGAGCTTGTTTATAATCCGTGTTGTTAAGAGCGGAGACAAAAGTCATATGACTTTTGTCTCTGCTCCTCTTAACAATGACGATTGTCATAAAATCGAAATATTGTTCAATATCAGCGAAGTTATAAAATGTTTTTACTTTAACACCATTTTGTGGTGTTTTCATATCTTTTTTATATTTACTCATATATATATATATATATATATATATATATATATATATATATATATAAGAGAGTTTCATAATTTGCTTGAAGCATTGTGTATGTATTGGTTAGGAGGTTGATTTAGAAGGCTATTACAATGCAGTTTGGAATAAATAAAAAATAATAATACGGTAACAATGGTGTTGTGTGTTAACCTGTATTATTATTATTATTATTATTATTATTATTATTATTATTATTATAAAAATACAGGTCAACACACAACACCATTGTTACCGTATTATTATTTTTATTTATTCCAAACTGCATTGTGATAGCCTTCTAAATCAACCTCCTAACCATATATATATATATATATATATATATATATATATATATATATATATATATATATGCTTTTTCCCTGGTATACATATAATACAAATTATCAAGCCTCATCTAAAAAAAATCATAGAAACAGGAGGCATTACTTTCGGATCATCCCACGTAATTTGTCACCCTGTTAAAATTCTATATTCGTCGAATGTAGTTAACCGTTTTTTTTTTTGGGGGAGAGGGACATCTCATTTTTATTCCTTTTCCGACATTAGACATTAATATCAAGCAATATTTCGCCCCTGCTACCCCTCCCCCATGAGTCGCGACGGGGGGTCAACAAACTTTAAGAAAAACAGCCCTTGGTAATCGCAGACGGTGTACGACACGATTCTTCAGAGAATTCCTCGTCTTTGACTCGTTTAAGTAACCAGAACAAAATATACCTGCGATATCCATACGCACAGCAAGACAGCATCCGAATTGGGGTGTGGGCTAAAATACTAGGGGTAGGGTGGGAGGCTTTATTAAGATTTTTCTAGTTTCGACGTTACCAAGAGAACGTCTTACTCACCCAATACAATTATCTAAGTTATTTTTAGTTGTAAAGCTAATTAATATATATATATATATATATATATATATATATATATTATTATAATGGAGATTGTGGGTTTGTCTGTCTGTAACCGAAACTATATTACTATACAAGTCACAATTCCCTTTAGTTATTTACATCACATTCTCCATGATTTTATTTTTAATTTAAACTTCAATTATTAATAAAATTGTTTTACATAATTAAGACTGTTGACCATATCTACATACTAATAACATGCAATTGTATTTATATATACAACAAAATAGTAGATTACAGTGTGAACGGGAAGGCAAATTTGCATATTGATCTTAAAAAATTGATTTTAATAAATATGTGCTTAGTATTATTAATTTCTTTTTGTTTGATTTTATCTTATTGAATATGAGCAAAAATCTCGTGGATAAATCTTAAAAGAAATCCATTAACAAGAATAAATAACTGTAATTTTATTCTTTACTTCCTATTTTAACTAAAGAGTTAAATTAGGAAAATTTACCACTGAAAGACGGCAGTAATGGAAAATGATGGAAGAGTTGGTTTCAAAGTTGTTCTATTTTTCAATCATACCCCCTCTGTTCCAAATCTTTTTATTTGCATTCTTATTCAATTTCATTGGCCTTTCTAATTTAATATGATATTTCATTATATTAAAACTTAAATACTTGCACCCGGAGGGTGCATATATTTGCTAGTATATATAATATAATATTATATTATATTATATTATATAACAGCTCTATTTTATATTGAGCACTCTACCAATAATACTGCGTTTGGCACACCGTTTCAGTAAAAACTGAAACAGTGACAATCCCCCCCCCCACTATATATATTATTATATATTATATATATATATATATATATATATAATAAGATAAATATATAAAGGTTTTACATATC
>JALAJA010000111.1:43000-55500 GCA_023376005.1 Doryteuthis pealeii | reverse complement strand
TTGAGAAGAACAATAGGAATTGTAGGGAAAGAGAAGACGAAGTAAAAAAAAAACAAAATAAATAAATAAATAAATAAATAAGATTACGATTTCTCTAGTTCATCCGACTAATCTACAATTCTGTGAATGGGTCCACTTTAAGCAAACACGAGTGACCTATGACCATACCCCTATTGTTAACTGCCTTTGAAACCGGACGTGTTCGGCTCTAGACAACTCAATTAGACCTATAAGTAAATGAGTAATTCAAAACTTATTAAATATCATTCATATATATATATATATATATATATATATATATATATATATATATATAAGTATAAATATATATATATATATATATATATATATATATATATATATATATATATATATATATTTGATAATGTAAGTATATATACATATAATTTTTTAAAAACACTTAGAAGGCTCGTTTGTGAAGAGGTAGAAAGTGAATAGGGGGTTTCGTGATGGTTGGGAAGGAGACCTTCTGTTAAGAGACATTTCCTCGATTCGGGGTTAAATGCGATTTGTGTGAACTGGTGAATACAGTCACGAAATCTAATGTTAACACTTAACATCCGTAGTGAACCTTATCTCATTGCTGCTCCTTAGATAGCTAGGGGTGAAGCGGAAGAGTTTAGCATTATAAAATCTTTAAGCTATATGCAAACTAATGATTGAGAAAAGGGGAGGTTTATATATATATTCTATGGAGAGATAAACGGTTGGATGTAGAGCTATCAAATTTACATTGCATTCTATAGTAATGATTATTTCCAATGTATTTTTATAATAAAATGATTTTCAATGCATTTCTATAGTAAAAATCATTTCCAATGTATTTTAATAGTTAAAATCCTTTCCAATGCATTTCTATAGCAAAAATAATTTCAAATGCATTTTTATAGTAAGAATACTTTCCAATGCATTTTTATAGAGAAAATCATTGCCCAATGCACTTTTTTTTATAGTAAAAATGATTTCCAATATATTTTTATAGTAAAAACCGTTTAGTAAAAATCGTTTCAAATGCATTTTTATAGTAAAAACCGTTTCCAATGCACTTTTATAGAAAAAAAATTTCCAATTCATTCTTATAATATAAATCATTGTCCAATTCATTTTTATAGTAAAAATCATATCCAATGTATCTTTATCGTAAAAATCATTTCATAATGCATTTTTATACTAAAAATCATTGTCCAATACATTTTTATAGTAAAAATAATTGTCCAGTGCATTTTTTATGATAAAAATGCTTTTCAATTCATTTTTATAGTAAAAATCCTTTCCAATTCATTTTTATAGTAATAATAATTTCCACTGCATTTTTATTGTTAAAATTCTTTCCAATGCATCTTCATTGTTAAAATAATTTCTAACGCCTTTTTATTGTAAAAATCTTTTCCAATGCATTTTCTTAATAAAATTCTTTCCGATTCCTTTTATAGTAATAATAATTTTCAATGCATTTTTATAGTTAAAATAAATTCTAATTCATTTTTATCGTAAAAATCATTTCCAATACATTTTTTAATGAAAAATCAGTGTCGAATTCCTTTTTACAATAAAGATCATTGTCTGATGCATTTTTGTTGCAAAAATTATTCTCAATGCATTTTTATAGTAAAAATCATTTCTAATACATTTTTATAGAAACAAATCCTTTCCAATACATTTTTATACTAAAAATTATTTCCGATGCATTTTTATAGTAAAGACCATTGTCCAATGCATTTTTATTGTTAAAATCATTTCCAATGCATTTTTATAGTAAAAATAATTTCCAATGTATTTTTATAGTAAAAATCATTGTCCAGTGCATTTTTATAGTAAAAATCATTTCCCATGCATTTTTATAGTAAAAATCATTTCCAATGCATTTTTATAGTAAAAATCATTTCCAATGCATTTTTATAGTAAAAATATTGTCCAATACATTTTCATAGTAGAAATCATTTCCAATGCATTTTTATAGTAAAAATCATTTCCAATGCATTTTTATAGTAAAAATCATTTCCAATGCATTTTTATAGTAAAGACCATTGTCCAATGCATTTTCATTGTTAAAATCATTTCCAATGTATTTTTATAGCAAAAATAATTTCCAATGTATTTTTATAGTAAGAATCATTTCCGATGTATCTTTATAGTAAAATCATTTCCAATGCATTTTTATAGTAAAAACCATTTCCAATGCATTTTATAGTAAAGACCATTCTCCAATGCATTTTTATTGTTAAAATCATTTGCAATGCATTCTATAGTAACAATCGTTATAACATATATTTTTATAGTAAAAATCATTTCCAAATAATTTATATTGTATAAATCATAATCCAATTCATGGTAATTTCTAATTCATTTTTACAGTATAAAAAATTACGATGCTTTTTAGAATAAAAAATATTTTCAATGAATTTTTATCGTAAATATCATTTCTCATCAATTTTAATAGAAAGAATAATATGTAATGCATTTTTATAGTAAAATCATTTCAACTGCGTTAATAGATATAAAATGAAAGATAGTATTAGTTTCATATGATCATTGCAATCAATATAATTAAAATTGAAACTCTGTATATGATTTCACACGAATATCAAAACGTACATGATGTTAAATTATTAATATTATCAACCTGCAATGTGTATTATAAGTCATGCTTATTCTAATTTACGTAGTTATTTCATTCTAAGAATAATTTCCAATGCATTTTTATAGTAAAAACAATTACCAATGCATTTTTATGGTAAAAAGATTTCCAATGGATTTCTATAGTAAAAGCAATTTTCAATGCATTTTTATAGTAAAAATACAAACCAATGCTCTTTTATTATGAAGGTTATTTCTAATGCATTATTAAGTAAAATAATTTCGAATGCATTTTTATAGTAAAAATTATTTTCAATGCATCTTTATAGTAAAATCAATTTTCAATGAATTGGAAATGATTTTTAGTATAACAATTCATTGGAACTTATTTTGACTATAAGAATTTATAAAATTTATATAAATGATTTCCAATGAACTTTTATACTAAAAATAATTTTCAATGCATTTTTTAGAGTAAAAAAAATAATTTCCAATGTATCTTTATAATAACAATAATTTCTAATGTATTTTTTATATCTAAAATCATTTTCAATACATTTTTATGGTAAAAATCATTTCCAATGCATTTTTATAGTAAAAATCATTTCTAATGTATTTTTATGTTAAAAATCATTTCCAATGTATTTTTATGGTAAAAATCATTTCCAATGTATTTTTATAGTAAAAATCATTTCCAATGCATTTTTATTGTAAAAATCATTTCCAATGCATTTTTATGGTAAAAATCATTTCTAATGGATTTTTATATTAAAAATCAGTTCTAATGCTTTTTATATTAAAACTCATTTCCAAAGCATTTTTATAGTAAAAATCATTTCCAATGTATAATTGTCCAATGCATTTTTATGGTAAAAATCATTGTCCAATGCATTTTTATAGTAGAAATAATTACCAATGCATTTTTATGATAAAATAATTTCCAATGAATCTTTATTGTAAAAATCATTTTATATTCTATACTCAAAATCGTTTCTAATTCATTTTTACATAACAAATAATTTATCCCCCATTATTCATTTGTAATTTTATTGTTCATTTCCATATAATATAAACATTTTTGTATAACTTTCATATGAAAAGCCATTAATAAAAAAAAATAAACGTCTTCAATTACTACATTTCTTAAATATCTTTGCTTTTATCTTTTGTTTATTTGCAGTGTTTATTTGCAGGAATAGATTTTTGACATTTCGTTAAGATCCATTTCTAAGTACAAAATTGGTATTATTGGTTTCTAATTATTTTCTATTATTTTATCAACTTTTGTATGTCTTTGTTTAAAAGTTTGTTTTTTAATTTGATATTAATTTGATTTTACTTTTTTCATGCATAACTACTTTGTTAATACACGAATAGGAAATCATGGGCGGCCACAAACAGACTATCAGTAATATGGAGATCCGATCTCACTGACAAGCTAAAGCAACAATTCTTCCAGGCTGTGGTCATATCAGTGCTGCTGTATGGCTGCACCACCTGGACCATGACAAAGCGCCTCGAGAATAAGCTAGATGGTACCTGCACAAGAATGCTGCGAGTAGTCCTGAACAAGTCATGGAAGCAGCACCCCACAAAGAAGCAACTGTATGGTCACCTGCCCCCCATCTCAAAAACTATCCGGGTGAGACGGACTTGACATGCAGGACACTGCTGGAGAATATATACATACACAGCCCTATTAAACTTTTTAACTAAACTAACAAAGTCGTCGGGGTGGCAAAAAGTCGGTACCAGCCAATCAGCAAGGGAGTCTATTCCCTTTTCAATAGCGCTAGATCAAGGATATTGTTTTTTGCGTTTGAGGTGGAGTGCCACACCGACCATCAGCGCCTTATTTTAGCACACAGATCCCTATGCTGCTCATAAATGCTGCATAATAACGCCCAACTTCAACATAAAAAAGACACACACACACATATATATATATATATATATATATATATATATATCTGAACAAGTCATGGAAGCAGCACCCCACAAAGAAGCAACTATATGGTCACCTGCCCCCCGTCTCACAAACCATCCGGGTGAGACGGACTAGGCATGCAGGACACTGCTGGAGAAGCGGGGATGAGCTCATAGGCGACGTTGGACGCCCGCTAAGGACCTACATTGACCAACTATGCGAACGCCCGCTAAGGACCTACATTGACCAACTATGCGAAGACTCTGGATGCTGCATGGAGGACCTACCAGGGGCCATGAGTAATAGGGAAGGTTGGCGAAAGATTATCATGGATATCCGTGCTGCGCGCGCGACATGATGATGATGAACTACTTTGAAATGAATTCAGTTTAAAATTATGATATTTATTTCTTAGGTTTCTCAAGACAAAACTGCTCAAGTAAAAAATAAAAAAATAAAAATTATGGCATTGAAAATCTATTAATTTTGTGATATTGGCGCAATTCTTCAATAATGTCTAATCATAGGTTTTTAAGATATTTTTTCCAGACAATTTTGGTTTATATATATTACTGAACAAACCCTTTTGAAATCGTTTTATTCCTAAACCAGAAAAGTGCTCAAATACTTGACAGTAGAGCAGGATAAAACCTAAAATAAATAAATTTTCTCACCAAGCCAGTCTCATGACTAAGTTCCATGTATTTTATGAAAAATAATTTGAAAAAAACGGGCACTTCTGAAAAACTTATTCAAAAGTGCGTGTTCAGTGGTTCATTGTTCATTCAGTGATATTCATTCATTTTCTCCCCCCACCCCCAACAAATTGTAGTAAACAAAGTAAGAATTTTTTGTTCGCTTTTTCTTCTTCCAATTAATTTTGGCCTAAAAAACAAAACAAACTCCGATGCATATTTACACAAACAAAGTTTAATTTCAACCTGTGAATCTTGTTTCTTTGGAAATAAAATTTTAAGGTTCAAAATGAATTGAGAGAAAGAGAGGCTAAACTTGCAAATAAAACCCAAAACTACTATACATTTAATGTTGAAAAATATTTTTGTTTCCTTGATAGAGTGAGACTTTCTTTTTGGGTTAAACTTGCAAATCGTCCTCAAAATTAAAACGGAAACTTATCTGGTAGTGATCCATGACAGTTTAACTACAATGGATTATTTAACTTTTTTGCGAATTGGGTTACGGTTTAGGGGTTTGGGGATTAAGGTTGTTTTTAATTACGTATTGCTTAAAAAACCCAAAATTACTATACATTTGATTAACCATTGAAATTAATTATTGAATCCAACGGCAGACACATTATTCTCAGTTGTTTGTGTTAGTATTGCAATGTATAATTTCAATTAAACTTGGATTTAAAAAAATTATTTTTCAACATCAAATGTATAGTAATTTGTTTTGTTTTAAATTTTTTTTTAAGCAATACGTAATTAAAAACAACCTTAATCCCCAAACCCCTAAACCGTAATCCAATTCGCAAAAAAGTTCATTCATACACTGTAGTTAAACTGTCATTGGGGACCACCAAAAAACTTTGGGTTTTAATTTTCCAACCTAAATCAGAAGTCAGCCACAAAAGGTTGTATAAATGTAACTAACGCATTTGTGGTTGTCCTACTGAAGTATTTATTCCGCGTTGGGGTACTTTTCTTTTAAGTAACACAAGGCTTTATAAAAGCTGGAGTTCATACACTGTGAACCTCTTATACCTTCTTCAGCTCTGGGCGGACACTGGCTACCGTCCAGAGGACATACTAAGACCAATGGCTGAGAGAAAGAGAGTCAAAAGCAAATTAGTTAATTAGTTCTTAATTGAATTATTAAACTAATTAATAATTAGTAATTAGTCATATGCAACTAGATGTTTAATTGTTTGTTTTTGTGTTTACACTTAAATATAAACTACTGACCATTATTGGAATCACAAGTTCAAAATTCTTTATTTACGCATTTTGGTCACGTGACAAAAAAACAAACAAAAAAGGAATGCTTACCGACAGTTATATCATATCAAGTATCCGTACCTAATATAATTAATTTGCACACAATTATATAGTTTCAAGTATCTCAAGCAATTATATAGTTTTAAGTAATTATTATTGTTATTATTATTGTTTAGCTCAATTGGTAGAGCGTTTAGCTAGTAAACCATAAGGTTCCGGGTTCGATACCGGCGTAAAAATGCTGGTTGAGTTTTATGGCGTATTAACCGTTGAGTTATTTTATGCCGAAGACGTTTTTTTTTGTATTCATTCTTGTTGGCTGTTCAAATTTTATTTCTATACACATTTATAGAAGGAAAAAATAGAGGGGGGGGGAATAAATATTTGAGTCAACAAGTTTCTGCTGAGGGGGACCAAAAAGAAGCGAGTCCACCGTCTTCTCGCGTGACAAGCTTTCTTTTGGTCAACACAGTGTTCGTTTTCGGCTAGCAGCTGAAAAGCCGTCGTCGTCAAAATATTTTAGCAGCTGAAAAATCGCAACCCCCATTTAGTTTTGTTTCTTTGTTGGATTAAAATTTCTTTGTTGGGTCGTTCCCAAAGCGCTTCGTCGCTGACTGCTGTATCGCGTTGGCCAACTACTTCTCCCCAGCGCTCCACTCACTTGTTATTTATGGACACAGTACCCCAACATCCAAGTACCTGAATTACACCTCGTGTCCATCCAGTGCCTGAATCGCATTTCTTTGCATTCCGGAGGGCGCGGGTTCGACTATGGCAGGCAAGACAATGTCTTGCCCTTTTTCCAAATGAGTACGGTACTCGTTCTTCGTCACAACATTTTGATACTAGGAAAAAAAAAGGTTCCAGGTTCGAAACCGGCTCTCACCAACTCAGCGTATGAGTAGCACAGGGAACTGTGCGATAAAGTAAGGAGCTGATGGTAGGTATGAAGCTCCACCTTGGATCTACATTGACCAACTGAGGATGCTGCGCAGAACTTCCAGGTTGGCGAGAGATTGTGATGGATATCCGTGCTGCTTGCACAACTTGATGATGATGATAATGACATATCCTACCAGATGTTTAATCATTTGGGTATACTCATAGCACGGCCTACTAATATTATACGGCCCCACATGATACATTAAGAGGCAAAAATTAAGAGGCCGATTGGCCTGATAGTCAATCTGTAGGTTTAGGCTGGAAAATGTTAAAAGTATACAAAAATACACAAACTGTTTTCTTTTTTTTTCTTCAGAAATGTAATATGAAAAGATTAACCATTTTTGTAAACAAATTATCGCGAAAACCTTTAAAAAATCAATATTTAAATGCAAAAAGTTATGCGTTAGTAATTTTACCAAACTAGCGTCTTAGGCTAAACAGACCGTATACGTGATTGAAAAGCATAAAAACAAGGTAAATCACAGCCGTTTATAATTCGTAGATTAGTGAAAGACAAAGTATAAATAACGTATTTTAATTTTGAAAAGAATTAAAATTAAATTAAAATAATGACTAATGAATTCTAGCAGTATTATTTTATTATTTTCTGTTAAATTTTTAAAGTTACCTTCTTTTCTGCGTCAAGTTTATAAGCGACCCAGAATGAGTTAAAATATAATCGGCCTGTTATTTTTTGCCTCTTACTGTATCATATGGGGCCGTATAATACTAGTAGGCCATGCTCATAGATATAAACATCTGCCCAAAAGAGTTTTATTAATTTGTTTCTTATCAAACGATGTGTATTGGTCACATGATAACAATTAAGAACACTTTTGGTATCAATTGGGGGGAAATTGATACCAAAAGCGTTCTTAATTGTCATCATGTGACCAATACACATCGTTTAATAAGAAATAAATTAATAAAACTATTTTGATCAGATGTCTATATCTATGAGTATACACAAACAAACATCTGGTGGGATATAAGTAGTCGCTAATAATTACCTACTGGGGAGTGGAGCGCTCATGATGTAATGGTTATCATTCTTAATTGGATGAATTAATTAATTGGCATTTATCATCCTATCAAGCAAAGATGACGAAAAACAATTTTCCCCGCCTTCTGTGGATGAGACAATCGTTTTCTTTTTTTTCTTTGTTTTAGTTTCACGCCGACAGAGGGCGACCCAATCATGAAAATCAGGTGCAGAGTGCTCCCCCCTTTCCTTCCCTACCCTTCACCTTCCCTTTTCCTTAAGGATTCTTCGAGCACCCAAACAATTGGTTTTTCCTTTGTCCTTATAAGTCTCGTGACCTCCACAGAGGTTCAGGGGTCATCAGTGCTCTGAAGTGATTCAGTAATATCATGACGCGATTATATGCACTAAGGAATTTCAATTCCTCATCCCATGTCACGTGGATATCTATTTATGGAACAACTGCTGGGGCAGTAGAATACACCGATTGCACCTCTGCAGAGGGGTAGGATCCACCCAAATAATACGTGCTTCCTGTATATATATATATATATATATATATATATATATATTATATATATATAAAATACTTATATATATATATATATATATATATATATATATATATATATCTTATTATAATGGAGATTGTGGATTTGTCTGTCTGTAACCGAAACTATATTACTATACAAGTCACAATTCCCTTTGTTATTTACATCACATTCTCCATGATTTTATTTTTATTTAAACCTCAATTATTAATAAAATTGTTTTACATCATTAAGACTGTTGACCATATCTACATGCTAATAACATGCAATTGTATTTATATATACAACAAAATGGCAGTTTACAGTGTGAATGGGAAGGCTAATTTGCATATTGATCTTAAAAATTTGATTTTAATAAATATATGCTTAGTATTATTGATTTCTTTTTGTTTGGTTTTATCTTATTGAATATGAGCAAAAATCTCGGGGATAAATCTTAAAAGAAATCCATTAACAAGAAGAAATAACTGTCATTTTATTCTTTACTTTCTATTTTAACTAAATAGTTAAATTAGAAGAATTTACCAATGTAAGACGGGAGTAACGGAAAATGATGGAAGAGTTAGTTTCAAAGTTGTTCTATTTTTTAATCATACCCCCCTCTGTTCCAAATCTTTTTATCTGCATTCTTATTCAGTTTCATTAGCCTTTCTAATTTGATATAATATTTTATTATATTAAAACTTAAATACTTGCACCCGGAGGGTGCATATATTTGCTAGTATATATAACAATACTTATATATATATATATATACTCTGTGTGAATGATAATGAACTCTCAGAGCTGGTTTAGCTCAGTCGGTAGAACATCTAGCTCGAAACCATTAGGTTCCATGTTCGATACCGGCCCTCGCGTATGAATAGCGAAGGGATATGTGCGAGAAAGTAGGTAGCTGATAGTGCTCACCATCAGACGCAAAAACAATCTCCGTGGTCTAGCGCTAGCGAAGAGGGGATACACTCCCTCGATGCCTGGCTGATACCGACACTAGGCCACCCCGATGACTTTACTTTTTACTTACATACTTTACTTAAATATATATATATATATATATATATATATATATATATATATATATATACCTGTTGGCCGTGAGTGGCGACTCATGATGCTTAAAGATGGAAGTCTGGTGGCTGAGTAGACCTACATCCCCTCCCACCCTAGCCACTTCCAACCCAGCCATGGAATCACCAGAAAGCAGGGGACAAAGCTGAAATAAGGTTGACGTAGAGGCTGAGCAGAAGAGGAGGTCGATTTTTGAACTGTAACGTCTCCCATGTGGCGAAAGCTGCAAATTAACGTAGAAAATACCACACAAACTATTTTCATTTTTCTTAATATACTACACACACACACATATATATATATATCTTATTATAATGGAGATTGTGGGTTTGTCTGTCTGTAACCGAAACTATATTACAATACAAGCCACAATTCCCTTTCGTTATTTACATTACATTCTACCTGACTTTATCTTATTTAAACCTCAATTATTAATAAAATTGTTTTACATCATTAAGACTGTTAACAATATCTACATACTAATAACATGCAATTGTATTTATATATACAACAAAATAGCGGTTTACAGTATGAATGGAAAGGCTAATTTGCATATTGATCCTAAAAATTTTATTTTAATAAATATATGCTTAGTATTATTGATTTCTAATTGTTTGGTTTTATCTTATTGAATATGAGCAACAATCTCGATGAAAATCTTAAAAGAAATCCCTTAACAAGAAGAAATAATAGTAATATTATTCTTTACTTCCTATTTTAACTAAATAGTTAAATTAAGAAAATTTACCAATGAAAGACGGGAGTAATGGAAAATGATGGAAGATTTAGTTTCAAAGTTGTTCTATTTTTCAATCATACCCCCTCTGTTCCAAATTTTTTTCTGCATTCTTATTCAGTTTCATAAGCCTTTCTAATTTAATGTGATATTTTATTATATTAAAACTCAAATACTTGCACCCGGAGGGTGCATATATTTGCTAGTATATATATATATATATATATATATATTATATATATATATAGAGAGAGAGAGAGAGAGAGAGAGAGAGAGGGATAGATAGATAGATAGATATGGAAATGTGCGATGGATGCCCGAAGAAACATATATACAAAAATTCCTGGAATTTACTGTAGTAGTGTCAAAGAATTTCCGGGCACGAAGGCTCTGCCACTGCACAATCTTGCTCTGTAAGCTGCGAGCGCACCACCAAAATGCAGGAGCCCTAAGATCTGGTCAGCTAACCGAGGGAGCTATCGACCCATCGCAAAGGAAATGATAGAGTGCCTACAGATGAGGAAAGACCGAATGCAGCTGCAGGATATTCCAAACTACTATAGCGGTTGAATAAATTAAATCATCATCATGATGTTCATCATCATCATCATCATCATCATCATCATCATCCCCCCCCCCCGACTCTAGGCCACCCCGATGACTTTCCTTTTACTTATATACTTTACTTAAACTAGCGGATATATGCACCCTCCGGGTGCAAGTATTTAAGTTTAATGTAATAAAATATTGTATTAAATTAGAAAGGCTAAGGAAACTAAATAAGAATACTGATAAAAAGATTTGAAACAGAGGGAGTATAATAAAAGATTTGAAACAGAGGGAGTATAATAAAAGATTTGAAACAGAGGGAGTATAATAAAAGATTTGAAACAGAGGGAGTATAATAAAAAATGGAACAACTGAAACTTACTCTTCCATCACTCTCATCTTTCATTGTTATTTTTTCTAATTTAAGTATTTAGTTAAAAGAGGAAGTAAATAATAAAATGACAGTTATTTTTTCTTGTTAATGGATTTCATTTAAGATTCATTGAAGAGATTTTTCATTATATTCATTAGAATAAAACCAAGCAGTTAGAAATCAATAATACTAAGCACATATTTAATAAAATCACATTTTTAATATCAATATGCAAATTAGCCTTCCGTTCACACTGTAAACCGCTATTTTGTGTATATATAAATATAATTGCATGTTGTCAGTATGTAGACATGGTTAACAGTATTAATAATGTAAATCAATTTTATTAATAATTGAGGTTTAAAAAAAATACAATCATGGAAAGTGTGATGTCAATAACTAAGGGAATAGTGATATGAGTAGTAATATAGTTTCGGTTACAGACAGAAAAACACACAATCTCCATTATAATAAGATATATATGAGATTAAATATGGAAAATAAATCCGACAATATAAAGAAAATTTGAACAAACAAGTGTTCCGAAAATGGGATGAATTTAATAATCGATGTTTAAAACATTTCGGTTACATTAAACCTTCATCAGGATGTCTCTTGGGGTGAAGAAAATGATGGATGTTTTTATATGTGTCAGGAGATGAAAATCTTTTTAGTTATGTAACTGTATTTGATCAGCGTTTTATTTTTGAAAGGCAAGTCGCGATCCACACATGCGAAGATGTCATGACGCGTGACGCGTGACGCAACTCGAAGAAATGCAAAAGACGAGAAAAAGTATTAATGGACTGA
>JALAJA010000111.1:33000-38000 GCA_023376005.1 Doryteuthis pealeii | reverse complement strand
AACAAAATTTATATTAGACAAATGGCAGAAGTCATGGGACAATCTGACTCAAAACAAGCTCCATGAAATACAAAAGTTATTGGAGATGGCCGACGGGCCACAGAAGTATTAGAAGAGAAGAAGTAATACTCGCCAGATTGCGTATTGGGCACACCCACATTACCCATTCGTACCTGTTAAAAGGGAGTGCCCCAGTGTGCCCAACATGCAAAGTACAACTTACAACCAAGCATATCCTTCTAAATTGTAACAGACTTAAACATATCCGCGCAAATTACTATCAAGCTAGAAACCTGAAAGACATCTTCAAGAATACAAACCCTGAAAACATTTTAAATTTTATTAAAAAAAAAGCAACCTTTTCAACAAAATATAACAGAACATAACCAATTATCTCCATAGAACCACTACTTTAAAGTCTGAAATCCAAAATAACCTTTTTGGCATTAAATGACCCACAGAGGTTGATATGCTGTTAAACAAAACTCAAACTCAAACTCAAACTCAAACAACTACAATGTGAAACATGTCAAACACCTTTGACTGTTAAACACTTATTCATTGAATGCAGGTTTTTTGCTCACATCAAAAACAGTTATTTTAAAGCAAACAATATGAAAGATCTATTTGAAAATGTCAACATGGAGGACATTCTGTCCTTTTTGAGGGAAATAAAATTATACCATAGAATATAGACATGAATCTAATCAATACCATACAACATAATCCCCAATGGTTCGAACACATTGTTAAAACCAATTGCTAAAAAGTATAAATACACGACATATATCACTTCCTAACCGTTAGGCATGACATAACCCCAGAGGGTTGATATGTCGTTAAAATCAATTAACCAACCAACTATGTAAATACATTTCAAAATTTTCGTGGAAATGAATTACACGCTATGTGGGTACAAGGTAGGAGTTAGACGGCTTTTGTTGTTCATATTTTTTATGTTGTTCATATCTGTTGGCGTTGAACAAACGGGTAGCGAATTAGGGTTTGATCAAATCTAACGGGCTCTAACTGGCGAGAGGGCTATTATGTTGGAAGACCCCACCCCAAATGAAACCAGTTAATAACATAACTGACGAAGCTACCCAGCGCTGTTTAGTCAGGCGTAACTCAAACACATTAGAAAGACTAGAGAAATTAAATAAGAACGCTTATAAAAAGAGTACCTATTTTAATTATACTAGTAACAGAAAACACCCTCCGGGCGTCGTAAAAATTAATTTTTGAAAAACATTGCCTGAGAGGGTGGGAGTTAAAAATTCAAAGTCAGAGGGTTTGTATCATAAATAAGACAAATCCTCATATTTATTTATTAAAGGAGTAAAAAAAAACCAAAAAACAAAAAAACAAAAACAATTTGAAATGAAAACTGAGCCCCGTCCCTCTCAAATAAAATGTTGCGTGCATGTAATAATCAAACAATTATTTTGAATATTTTCCACATCAATTTTCCACAAAATCGTAGGTATTTATTTATTTGTAAACTTTTTAGTTAACTTCTTGTTACTGTAAAAAAAAAAAAAAAAAAAGGACGAGAGTAAAAAACAATTTTTAAAATTGCTTACTCAGATTTTGGGTGTATATAGCATAGGAATATTGTGATGTAAGTTGTGACGTAGAGCTATGACGTAGTTTTTGTTACAGACAGAAATACAGACAATCTCCATTATTAATAGAAGATTTTAATCAGTTTCTATATAAAATCATTCATATGAATAATTTTAATACGTTGGAGAATGAAGCTATAATATTGGAGATCAATAACACCAAGTTATTATTTATTAAACTCGGTTTTGTTAAAACCAGTATGCAAATTAACCACGCCATGTATTATGTAAACCTTTATTTCTTAGTGATATATAAGATAATAATATAGGTTGTTTTGAGGCAAATCTTACTCAAATTTTCATAGAGACATCGTTAATGAATAAGACTTATTCTATGCACTAGCAAATATATGCACCCTCCTGGTGCAAGTATTTTAGTTAAATTTTATAATAGAATATCATATTAAATTAGAAAGGCTAATGAAACTGAATAAGAATGTAGATAAAAAGATTTTGAACAGAGGGGTATGATTGAAAAATAGAACAACTTTGAAACTAACTCTTCCATCATTTTCCATTACTCCCGTCTTTCATTGGTAAATTTTCCTAATTAAACTGTTTAGTTAAAATAGGAAGTAAAGAATAATATTACAGTTATTTCTTCTTGTTAAGGGATTTCTTTTAAGATTTATTGAAGAGATTTTTGCTCATATTCAATAAGATAAAACCAAACAATTAGAAATCAATAATACTAAGCATATATTTATTAAAATCAATTTTTTAAGATCAATATGCAAATTAGCCTTCTCATTCACACTGTAAACCGCTATTTTGTTGTATATATAAATACAATTGCCTGTTATTAGTATGTAGATATGGTCAACAGTGTAAGTAATGTAAAACAATTTTATTAATAATTGAGGTTTAAATAAAAATAAAATCATGGAGAATATGATGTAAATAACTAAAGGAATTGTGACTTGTATAGTAATATAGTTTCGGTTACAGACAGACAAACCCACAATCTCCATTATAATAAGATATATTTGACTATAAATTAAATATACATTGATAAACTAACGGAATTGCTGAGAGTGCTGTGACCTAAGCGGTGACGTAGTTTCAGTTACAGACAGGCAGACACCGAATATCCATTATAATAAGATATTAAAGAGAGGGCCTTCTTTCTTTCTTCTTTTTTCCTTGGCTTCGTTTGTCTCTGTCTGTCTATCTCTTTTCCTATCTTCCTATCTGTTATTTTTCTTTCTTTCTTTCTTCTTTTTTCCTTGGCTTCGTTTGTCTCTGTCTGTCTGTCTCTTTTCCTATCTCCTATCTGTTATTTTTCTTTCTTTCTTTCTTCTTTTTCCTTGCTTGTTTGTCTCTGTCTGTCTGTCTCTTTTCCTATTCCTATCTGTTATTTTTCTTTCTTTCTTTCTTCTTTTTTCCTTGGCTTGTTTGTCTCTGTCTGTCTATCTCTTTTCCTATCTTCCTATCTGTTATTTTCTTTCTTTCTTTCTCTTTTTTCCTTGGCTTCGTTTGTCTCTGTCTGTCTGTCTCTTTTCCTATCTTCCTATCTGTTATTTTCTTTCTTTCTTTCTTCTTTTTCCTTGGCTTTGTTTGTCTCTGTCTGTCTGTCTCTTTTCCTATCTTCCTATCTGTTATTTTCTTTCTTTCTTTCTTCTTTTTTCCTTGGCTTTGTTGTCTCTGTCTGTCTATCTCTTTCCTATCTTCCTATCTGTTATTTTCTTTCTTCTTTCTTCTTTTTCCTTGGCTTGTTTGTCTCTGTCTGTCTGTCCTCTTTCCTATCTTCCTATCTGTTATTTTTCTTTCTTTCTTTCTTCTTTTTCCTTGGCTTTTGTTTGTCTCTGTCTGTCTGTCTCTTTTCCTATCTTCCTATCTGTTATTTTTCTTTCTTTCTTTCTTCTTTTTTCCTTGCTTGTGTTGTCTCTGTCTGTCTATCTCTTTTCCTATCTTCCTATCTGTTATTTTTCTTTCTTTCTTCTTCTTTTTCCTTGGCTTTGTTTGTCTCTGTCTGTCTGTCTCTTTTTCCTATCTTCCTATCTGTTATTTTTCTTTCTTTCTTTCTTCTTTTTTCCTTGGCTTTGTTTGTCTCTGGTCTGTCTATCTCTTTTCCTATTCCTATCTGTTATTTTTCTTTTCTTCTTTCTTCTTTTTTCCTTGGCTTTGTTTGTCTCTGTCTGTCTGTCTCTTTTCCTATCTTCCTATCTGTTATTTTTCTTTCTTTCTTTCTTCTTTTTTTCCTTGGCTTTGTTTGTCTCTGTCTGTCTGTCTCTTTTCCTATCTTCCTATCTGTTATTTTTCTTTCTTTCTTTCTTCTTTTTTCCTTGGCTTTGTTTGTCTCTGTCTGTCTATCTCTTTTCCTATCTTCCTATCTGTTATTTTTCTTTCTTTCTTCTTTTTTCCTTGGCTTTGTTTGTCTTGTCTGTCTATCTCCTTTCCTATCTTCCTATCTGTTATTTTCTTTCTTTCTTTCTTCTTTTCCTTGGCTTTGTTTGTCTCTGTCTGTCTGTCTCTTTTCCTATCTTCCTATCTGTTATTTTTCTTTCTTTCTTTCTTCTTTTTTCCTTGCTTTGTTTGTCTCTGTCTGTCTGTCTCTTTTCCTATCTTCCTATCTGTTATTTTTCTTTCTTTCTTTCTCTTTTTCCTTGGCTTTGTTTGTCTCTGTCTGTCTATCTCTTTTCCTATCTTCCTATCTGTTATTTTTCTTTCCTTTCTTTCTTCTTTTTTCCTTGGCTTTGTTGTCTCTGTGGTCTATCTCTTTTCCTATCTTCCTATCTGTTATTTTCTTTCTTTCTTTCTTTTTTTTTCCTTGGCTTTGTTGTCTCTGTCTGTCTATCTCTTTTCCTATCTTCCCTATCCCTTTATTTTTCTTTCTTTCTTTCTTCTTTTTTCCTTGGCTTTGTTTGTCTCTGTCTGTCTATCTCTTTTCCTATCTTCCTATCTGTTATTTTTCTTTCTTTCTTTCTTCTTTTTCCTTGGCTTTGTTTGTCTCTGTCTGTCTATCTCTTTTCCTATCTTCCTATCTGTTATTTTTCTTTCTTTCTTTCTTCTTTTTCCTTGGCTTGTTTGTCTCTGTCTGTCTATGTCTCTTTCCTATCTTCCTACTGTTTTTTCTTTCTTTCTTTTCTTCTTTTTTCCTTGGCTTTGTTTGTCTCTGTCTGTCTATCTCTTTTCCTATCTTCCTATCTGTTATTTTCTTTCTTTCTTCTTTTTTCCTTGGCTTTGTTTGTCTCTGTCTGTCTGTCTCTTTTCCTATCTTCCTATCTGTTATTTTTCTTTCTTTTCTTTCTTTCTTTTTTTCCTTGGCTTTGTTTGTCTCTGTCTGTCTGTCTCTTTCCTATTTCCTATCTGTGTTATTTTTTTTCTTCTTTCTTCTTCTTTTTTCCTTGGCTTTGTTTGTCTCTGTCTGTCTAT
>JALAJA010000111.1:12500-32800 GCA_023376005.1 Doryteuthis pealeii | reverse complement strand
TTCTCTTTCTCTTATTTCTTTTCCTCTTAATCTTTTTTTTTCCTGTGGCATTGGGTTTTGTCTCTCTGTCTGTCTATTCTCTTTTTCCCTCCCTATCTTTCCTATTCTATCTGTTATTTTTTTTCCTTTCTTCCTTTCTTTCTTCCTTTCCTCTTCTTCTTTTTCTTCTTTTTTTTTCCTTGGCTTTGTTTGTCTCTGTCTGTCTAAATCCTCTTGTTTCCTATCCTCTACTGCCTGTTAATTTTTTTTTTTTTTCTTTCTTCTTCTTCTTTTTTTCCTTGGCTTGTTTGTTTCTCTGTCTGTGCTGGTCTCTTTTTTATCTATCTTCTTCTCCTATCTTGTTATTTTTTTTTCTTCTTTTCTTTTCCTTTCTTTCTTCCTTTTTTTCCTTGGCTTTGTTTTTTTTTTGGTCTCTGGTTTCTGTGTTCTGTTCCTCGTTTTTCCTTATCTCCCTCTCTCTTCTCTCTCTCCTTCCTTCTGGTTATTTTTTTTTTTCTTTTCTTTCTTTCCTCTTCTTTCTCTTCTTCTCTTTCTTTTTTTCCTTGCTTGTTGGTTGGTTTCTCTGTCCTGTCATCCTACCCTATCTCCTCTCTCTTTTCCCCTATTCTTTCCTCCGTATCTGTTATTTTTTCTTCTTTTCTTTTTTTCTTTCTTTCCTTTTCTTCTTTTTTTTCCCCCCTTGGCTTGTTTTTGTCTCGTTCTGGTCTGTCTATTCCCTCTTATCTCTCTTTTCCCCCTATGCTTCCTTTCTATATCTGTTATTTTTCTTTCTTTTCATTTCTCTTACTTTTTTTCTCCTGTGGCTTGTTTGCTCTGTCTGTCCTATTATCTTCTCTTTCCCTATCTTCTCTCTTCCTATCTGTTATTTTTTTTCTTTCCTTTCCTTTTCTTCTTTTTTTTCAGCTTTGGCCTTTGTGTTTGTTCTCTGTCTGTCCTTCCTGGTCTCCTCTTTTCCTATCTTGCCTCTTGGGTTATTTTTTTTCCCCTATCTTTCTTTCTTCATTTTTTTACACTTGCTGTTTGTCTCTGCTGGTCTTCCATCACTCTTTTCCTATCTTCCCCATCCTGTATTTTTCTTTCTTTCTTCTCTTCCTTTTTTTCCTTGGCTTTGTTTGTTCTGCTGGTGTTCTATCCCATCTCTGTTTCCTGATCTTTCCTACTTGTATTTTCTTTCTTTCTTTCTTTCTTATTTTTCCTTGGCTTGTTTGTCCTCTGTCCTCTACTCTCTTTTCCTATCTTCTTCCCTATCTGTTAATTTTTCGTTTTTCTTTCTTTCCCTTTCCCTCTCTATTCTTTTTTTCCTCCTTGGCTTTGTTTTGTCTCCCTGTTCGTGTCGTCTGCTCTTTTTCCTATTCTTCTCCTATCTGTTATTTTTTCTTCTTTTCTTTTCCTTCTTTTTTTTTTTCCTTTCTTTCCTTGGCTTTGTTTTTTCTCCGTCTGTCTTGTCCTTTTCCCTATCTTCCCTATCTGTTATTTTCCTTTCTTTCTTTCTTCTTTTTTCCTTGAGCTTTGTTTCTCTGTCCTGTTCTATCTCTTTTGCACTGATCTTCCTATTCTGTTATTTTTCTTTCTTTCATTTCTTCTTTTTTTCCTTGGCTTTGTTTTCTCTGTCTGTCTATCCTCTTTCCTAATCTTTCCTATCTGTTATTTTTTTCTTTCTTCTTTCTTCTTTTTTCCTTGGCTTTGTTGTCTCTGTCTGTCTATCTCTTTATTCCTTTTCTTTTTTTTTTTCTTTTTCCCTATCTTTCCTATCTGTTATTTTTCTTCTCTTTCTTTTCTTCCCTTCTTTTTTTTTTTCCTCGTGTATAGGCTGTTTGTCCTCTGTCCTGTCTGTCTCTTTGCCTATCTTCCTATCTGTTATTTTTCTTCTTTCTTTCTTCTTTTTTCCTTGGCTTTGTTTTTGTTCTCTGTCCTGTCATATCTCTTCTTTTCCTATCTCCTCTGTTATTTTTCTTTCTTTCTTTCTTCTTTTTTTTTCTTGGCTTTGTTTTGTCTTCTGTCTTGTCTATCTACTTTTCCTATCTTCCAATCTGTTATATTTTTTTTTTTTTCTTTCTTTCTTTCTCTTCTTTCTTTTTTTTCCCTTGGCTTTGTTTGTCTCCTGTCTGTCATTCTCTTTTCCTATCTTTCCTAACTGTTATTTTCCTTTCTTTTCTTATCCTTTTCTTTCTTCTTTTTCCTTGGCTTTTGTTTTGTCCTTGTTCTGTCTAATCTTCTTTTTCCTACTTCCTATCTGTTATTTTTTCTTTTCTTTCTTTCTCTCTTTTTTTCGCTGGCTTGTTTGTCTCTTGTCTGTCTGTCTCTTTTCCCTATCTTCCCCTATCTGTTATTTTTTCCTTTAATCTTTCTTTCTTTCTCTTTTTTCCCTTTGCTTTGTTTGTTCCTCTGTTGTCTGTCTCTTTTTACCTACTCTTCCTGATCTGTTATTTTTTCTTTCCTTCTTTCCTTACCTCTATTTCTCTTCCTTTATTTTCCTGTGGCTTTGTTTTTCTCTGGTCTGTCTATCTCTTCCTATCTTCCTATCTGTATTTTTTCTTTGCTTCTTTCTCTTTTTCCTTGCTTGTGTTTGTCTCTGTCCTGTCTATTCTCTTTCCTATCTTCCTATCTTCTGTTTTTTTTCCTTTCTTTCTCTTCCTTTTCCCCTTCTTTTTCCTTTTCCTTGGCTTTTGGTTTTGTCTCTGTCTGTTCTGTCTCTCTTTTTTCCTTTTTCCCCTAATTTTCCCCTATCTGTTATTTTTTCTTTTCTTTCTTTTCATTAACTTAATTTTTTTTCCCTTGGCTTTGTTTGTCTCTGTCTGTCATCTCTTTTCCTATCTGTCCCCCCCTATCTTTTATTTTTTTTTCTTTTTCTTTCTTCTTTCTTTTTCCTTGGGCTTTGTTTTGTCTCTGTTCTGTCTGTCTCTTTTTCCTATACTTCCCTATCTGTTATTTTTTTCTTTCTCTTCTTTTCCTTTATGACTTTTTTTCCTTGGCTTTGGGTTTGTCTCTGCTGTGCTATCTCTTTTCCTATCTTCCTATCTGTCTTATTTTTCTTCTTTCTTCCTTTCCTTTCCCTCTCTCTCTTCATTTTTTTTTCTTTCCTTGGCCTTTGTTTGTTTTTTGTTCTCTGTCTGGTGCTATCCTTCTTTTTCTCCTATCTTCCCTCCTATCTGTTTGATTTTATTCTATTATTGCCCTTCTCTTTTTCCTTAGGCTTTGTTTTGTCTCATGTGTGTCTATCTCTTTCCTATCTTCTTCTGTATTTTTTCTTATCATTTTCTCTTTCTACCTTTCTTCTTTTTCCTTGGCTTTGTTTGGTCTCTTGTTGTCTGTCTCTGCTTCTTTTCCTATCTTCCCTATCTGTATTTTTTCTTTCCTTTCTTTCTTCTTTTCGCTTGGCTTTGTTGTCTCTGTCTGTCTATCGTTACTGCATTTTTTCCTATCTCCTATCTATCTGTATTATTTCTTTACTTTCTTTCTCATTTTTTTTCTCCTTGGCTTTGTTTGTCCAGTCTGTCTATTCTTTTCCCCCTATCTTTCCCTCTCTCTGTTATTTTTCTCTTTCTTTCCTTTTATTCTTTTTGATTGGAACACCCTACGCTTAAATTAATATAATAAAGGTTTCTTGACAAACGAAAAACTAAATTTGACACACGTTCCCTCTCTCGTCTCTCTGTCTTTGCCTCTGTCTTTGGTCTGATCCTGTGTGGTCCTGTCCTCCCCTCTTCTTCTCTCCCTCTCTGCTATGTTCTTTCTTTTTAGAAACCTCCACTTATCTATATTGAGTATATTTTTTTCTTTTAACTTTCATATTTTAACTGCTAAGATTGTCGCTTTCTCTTTTCCTTACTTCCTTGAAAGTTTCTGATTATGAGAATAGTTATCTCTGTTTGAAATTTTCCTTCTGTGTCATTCCCAATATGTTGGCATTGGTTTTCAGACTGTTATCACAGCGGTGTTTGTAACTTTTGCTTTCAATCATACAACCGAACTCAAAATCTTCACTTTGGCTCAGGGGACAGTCTTCCTTAACCCGCAACAATAGGTGGGTTTTTTGTTTTTAGGTTTTAGATTTTTTGTTATAATTAGGGAACTTCATAGAAAGCCCACATGAGTAGTGGTTTTAATAGTTATTTCTATTAAATACTTTTATCTGTATCTATTTTGAGTGGAAGTTTGTTGTTTTTTTTTCTTTTATTAAATCTTAGGATTTTTTACCCATATTTGTTCTAAACTGTTTTAGAAAAGGGGGGTGTAAAACCAAATTATCTTTCTTTTTCTTTGATGGGATTTATTTGTTGTTGGATTATATAGTAGATTTTTCTTTAAATCCGCATGCTATTTAAGCGGCGTGAAGAAAGATAAAGCATACGCTAGATGAGTCCATTACACGACTACTCAGTCAGCATAAATACTCCACTGTATTAGACAGAAGACGAACATCCAACTAGAAAAACACAGAATGTCGGCCAGCGAAAAAGAAAAAGAATAGAGCAGTAACCAGAGTAATGAAGCAATCTAAGTCAAGTTTCTAATCTCTCTCTCTCTCTCTCTACTCTACTCTTTCTCTTCCTCTCTCTCTCTCAATCTCTCTCTCTCTCTCTCTTTTCTGTTGTGTCACCCGGGTACTAGCAGAAGGGCACTATACGCTATACAACGATTATTTGCACCACTGCAACCTCTTATCAAATAACAAACATACCATTTTGGTTCTTATAAAACACATTAAAAGCGGCAACTGATTCCGCTCTCCACTTGACTTTTCCGAATGGTGTTTAGCAACCATGTCCCAACCTCCATCACCCAGAACCGGGCACGCAATCATATCGTCACCACACAACTTTTGAACGTAAAATCTTTGCTTCGTCCACCATTCAGGTTCGGCCTCTCCATAACCACACGTCCGCGCACCGCTCGCTTGGCCTCTTTTATGGAGTTGTACTTCCCGGTTCGCGGACCAACATAATTTCAGGGTTACATGGCTAACAACCTGTCCCACTCCGCTGTTACGTCGCCCTTCCTTCTTGTTGCCACACTTACTTCTGTGTCCGATTACTTATTCAGCGGCTGGACAGCGGTCACTTAAAATGGACGCTACGACAGTTGACCATTACCTATGCGACCAGGAAAACACGACCCATTATGTTAGTTGACTTCGTCCTTAACACACACACACACATACACACCACACACACATACACACACACCACACATACACCGCACACACAACATATACACACATCATTACACACACACACACACACATACACAGCACACACACACACATATATTATATAGAGATATAGATAGCTAGACTGTATAAATAATATATATATACACTAAATATATATATTCATATATATGAGAAAACTATATATATGTATAAGAGTCACAGCGAATGTCGAAGCTATATAATTATATATATATATATATATAATATATATACTCTATATATAATAATATATATATATTGACTTATATTATAATAATATATATATTATAAATAATTAATTTATATCTTTATCAATCTATCGATCTATCAATTTTGTTTTTCGGTTCATCTTTCTCTCTCCTATACTATATATATATTATAATATATATATATATATATAATATAAGAGAAGAAACTGAAAACAAAAGGATAAATCGATAGATCGATAGATATAACAGCATTAATATATATATATATTATATATATATAATAATATATTAGTCCTTATATATACCAATATATTTCCATATATTTTTCAGTGTATTAACAGACACACACGCACACACGCATACTATACTATAGTATATCATCTTAAATATATATATTATATATATATATATATATATAATAAAGATAAATCTAATGAGTCAGACGACACCTACTAAAAGTTTCGCCTTAATGCGTCTTCAGGGGGCAAGATCTGACTCTTAGAGTCAAGTCTTAGCTCTTCTGAAGAGCATAAGCGAAACTTTTAGTAGGTTCGTCTGACTCATTAGATTTATCTTTATTAATTTGCTCTATAGAGCACTTTATTAGCCGACTTTTTATGCCAATTCTAGCCTAGTCAAAAGGGTAAGACTCCCTCTCTGTCTCACTTGAATACCGACTTTAGGCCCATTCTGATGATGACCTCTCACCTATATTTATTCAAGTACAGGTTATTTCTTATTTTTAACAAATGCTACTTCAGCCATTTTAACTTAAACTGACGTTATTATCAGCTCAAATAGTTTTCTCTCTCACAATTTAAATGCAAGTATTGACATCGATTTAAAAAAAAATAGAAAAGTTATTTAAATTTATTTTTGAGCAGTGTTCTTCTAATTATGCTACCGCGATTCTTTCGAGCATGACCAACGCAGTCAGTTAAAATTAAAAAAAAGGTCTGCGATTGACAAAAACGTCCGCAACAAAATGTGCCGTGCGTGTTATTATACGGTGGACACAAACAGAGTTCTAATGAACTCTTTCGGAAGAGAGGCTCACGTCAAAAAATTTCAGAGGCGATAAATACTGGCGTTTTAAAAATGGGTTAGGGCCGCTTTTGGGCAAAAGTTCATTACGCATGCGTGACCGGATGTCTCATTGAGATGATAAAAAAATAACCAATAAATGTAACGTTTAAGGTTTAGGTTAATATGAACAGATGTTCATAGGTGAAGAAAGAAGAACGAAGAAGAAGAAGCAAGAAAAGAAGAAGAAGAAGAAATGCAGAGGCAACTGAAGGAGAAGAAGCACATGAATGCGAGAAAGAAGAAGAAGAAGAAGAACGAAGAAGAAGAAGCAAGGAAGAAGAAGAAGAGAAATGAAGGAAGAAGGAGAAGAAGACATGAACATCGGACGAAGAAGAAGAAGGAAGAAGCCAAGAAGCGGAAAAGGAACGGAGAAGAAGAAGAAGAAAGAAGAAGAAGAAAGAGAAGAAGAGAAGAAGAGGAAGAAAATGGAGGTAGAAAGAAGAAGAAGAAGAAGCAGAAGAAGATAGAAGAAGAAGATAGAAGAAGAAGAAGAAGCAGAGGAAGAAGGAGTAAAAGAAGAATGAATGAGAAGGAAAAGAAGGCGAAGAATAAGAAGAAGAAGAAAGAAGAGAAAAAGGGAACGGAGAGAAGAAGAAGAAGAGAAGAAGAAGAAGAAGAGAAGCAGAAGAAGAAGAAGAAGACAGAAATGCAGAGAAGAGGAGAGAAGAATGAAGCATGGAGAAGAAGAAGAAGAAGAAAGAAGAAGAAGAAAGAAGAGAAGAAGGAAGAAGAAGGCGGAAAAAGGAACAGCAGAGACAGAAGAAGAGAAGAAAAGAAGAAGAAGAAGAAGCAAGAAAATGGAGTACGAAAACGAAGAAGAAGAAATAAAAGAAGTAAGAAAGAAAGAACGGAGAAGGAAAAGAAGAAGAAGATGACAAAAGAAGAAGAAGAAAAAAGGAAACGGAAAAGAAGAAGAAGAAGAAGAAGAAAAGAAGAAGAAGAAGAAGAAGAAGAGAAAAAGGAAACTGAGAAGCAAGAAGAGAAGAAGAAGAAGAAGAAGAAGAAAATGGAGTAGCGAACAAGAAGAAACACACACACACACACAAGCACAAGAAAAGAAGAGGAGAAAAAAGGAAACCGAGAAGAAGAAGAAGAAGTAAGAAGAGAAAGAAGAAGCGCAACGAAGAAGAAGAAGACAAGAAGACAGAAGAAGAACGAAACGAGAAAAAAAATGGAGAAGGAGTAACGCCACAGCAAGAAGAAGATAGGAAATGGAGAAGTAGAAGAAAGAAGAAGAGGAAAACAAGGAAACAGAGATTGAACAGAAGAAGAAGAAGAAGACAGAAACGAAGAAGAACGAAGAAGAAGAAATCCAATACACTACATAATTAATAAATAATAAACAAAGAAGAAAAAGAAAGACAAACAAAGAAGAAAGAAGAAGAAAAAAAAACGAAGAAAATGTTGGCAGAATAAAATGAAGAAGAAGAAAAAAGAAGTAGGTGAAAGGAAGAAATAACTAATAATAACAAAGATGAACTCCAAAGGCACAGGCCACATTGAGCTCTCATTACGATTTACCTGGCATCATTTTGGTTAAACCACATATCATTTAGACCTTGCCACTCTTGCAGACTACCCGCCGGACACAGCTGAATCACTGCTACATAAGCTTTAGAGGAGGCAGCAAAGAATATAGGCATCTATGGAACTCCGATAAAAACAGGAGTTCATGAGTTTTTCAAACAATAAAGAAACATCCTCCACATTCAAAACGGCAAGCCCTTAAGCCAGATAGAACAATTCACGTACCTTGGGTGGTCAATATCTCCTCCCACGAGAGCGATGTTAACTACACTGGATAGCAAAGGCATCCGATCGGCACACAATCAGTGTAAATCAGTCATGCTGAAGGTATCGATCTCCACTGACAAAGCTAAAGCGACAGTTCTATCCAGGCTGTGGATTGTGTCGGTACCTCGCACGATGGCTGCACCACCTAGCAGACCCTAACAAAGTGTCTGAAGAATAAGCTAGACTGGACTGCACAAAGATGCCTGCGCCGCAAGTCTTGAACCAAGCATCATGAAGCGCAGGCACCCCACAAGCGACCAACAGCATGTATGGCTCCACCTTACCCCATCCACAAACTACACATCCGCGACGTCAGACTGGACGACATGCAGAACCACTGCTGGAGACAGCCAAGAGATGAAACTCATAAAGCGACGTTCTCCCGTGGAAGCCAAACACCATGTACTGCACACGTTGTGGTGGCGCCCAGCCGAAAGACCTACATTGACCATCCTATCGTCGAGAGCCTACGGTTGCTATCCACAGAGGGAGCTCCCACAGTGCGAAGCAATATACGGGCAAGGTTGGCGAAAGAGCACCAGGTGTCATGGATACCCGTGCTGTATGCACGAAACATTGTATGATGATGATTACATTCATAATATATATATTATTATATATATAATATATATACATTATATATAATATATTGTTATCCAAAAACTGGTAGTAAAGGGGAATCTACAGGAGATCTTCAAAATCTCACTGTATAATAATAGTAAGGGTGCAAATACAAAGATTTTTATATAAATCCCTTAAAGAAAGCTTCCAATGTAAATAATCTATAATTTAAGATTAAATATACAGAGCAATATTTACCTTTGAAAAGGGAAGCAAAATTCTCAAAAACTGTTATTCTGTAATAAATTATTACGACCAAAACTTAAAAGGCTCTTTACGAAATTTAGGGAGTTTTAGGCGCAATTTTTATTTATTTAAATTTCTAAAAGCCTTTTAAGTTTTGGTCGAAATAAATTAATTACAGATTGCACGGTTTATTGAGTTTTTCCTTCTTTAAAAGAACTATATATATAGATATATATATATGATATATATTATATTATGCGAAACAGATGACTTACCGGTGAATTATCGGTCACGGTGTTTGGATGTGAAAGTTCATAAGAGGTAAAGAGCAGTGACTATAACAAATAAAAAAGTGCTCAAGATTAACCGTTGGTAGAGCCAAATATTATTTTAATATATGGTCCAAGTGATAACCTACTCGAGTCTCATCATGTTGAGGATCCTTCAGGGTTAACTCCACTGTGTAAATCAAGATTGTTGGTTGATTGTAGACAATTATATGTAGATAACCAAAAAAAAAAATATATAATATAGAGAGAGAGAGAGATACAGAGAGAGAGAGAGAGAGAGAGAGAAGAGAGAGAGATAGAAGGAGAGAGGAGAGAGAGAGAGAGGAAAACAAAGAGAAAGAACGAAAATCTCTAAATGACAATAAGACAAACCCAAAATTAAACTAAGCGTAAAAGGCAAGGACTTGACGCAACATCTCGTCCATAAAGAAAAACAAAACAAAAAACAAAAAAAACAAAACCCCACCTAATAACAATAACACAAAAAATAAAACAATATAAAACCCAGAAAAAAAATGCTAAACAAAAAGAACACAGTAAAAAAAAAACCCACAAAAAAAAAACCCACGTAATATTTTCTTGGAAAAAATGGCGTCAATGGGCCACGCTCTGCATCGTTACGGACTCTAATGAAGCCAATGGCGGAATGTTTGTTTTTTTTATCGTTTTTTGACTGACCAAGAAGTGACCAGGCCCCCTTCCCTGTTGGCCGGCGGGTAGGTCATCGGTTCACATTTTTTAGAAGAGCGTTCAGCTCGTCCGATTTCCAGCCACCTGATGGTCGTAATTTCGGATGACCAATGGTCGATGATGTTGAACAGAAATGCAACGAGTTGTCCGGCTCGCTTACAGGATGGCGCGGCTTTTTACTCTCACTTAGCTTTATAGGCCGGATTTGTTTTTTGTCATTGTTTTTTTCTATGCTATTTTTACGCTTTCTTTTTGTGTTTTGTTTTTTATTTTTCCCACCCCCAATATCTTTCTTATTTCTTTCTTTCTTTTCTTTCTTTTTTATTTCAGATTATCTTTTTCTTTCTTTCTTTTTTTATTCAATATCTTTCTTTCTTTCTTTCTTTCTTCTTTTTCTTTCTTTCTTTTTTTATTTCAATATCTTTCTTTCTTTCTTTCATTCTCTATTTCTTCTTTCTTCTTTTTTTATTTTCAATTTCTTTCTTTCTTTGTTTTCTTTGTTTCTTTCTTTATTTCAATATCTTTCTTTCTTTCAGTACTATTTTTCTTTCTTTGTTCTTGTTTCTTCTTTTTTATTTCAATATCTTTGCTTTCTTTCTTTTTTCTTTCTTCTTTCTTTCTTTCTTCTTCTTCAGGTATATTTTCTTTCTTTTTTTTCATATCTTTTTGTTTCTTTCTTTCTTTCAGTATATTTTTCTTTGTTCTTTTGTTTCATTCTTTGTTTCTTGTTTCTTGTCTTTCTTTCTCGTGTGTAATATCCATATCTTTGTTGTTGTTTGTTGTTTCTTTCTTCTAGTATCTTCATTCTTTCTTTCAGTATATTTTCTTTCTTTTTTCATTTCTTTTTTATTTCAATATCTTTCTTTCTTTTCTTTCTTTCTTTCTTTTAGTACTTCTTTCTTCTTTTCAGTATCATTTTCTTTCTTTTTTCTTCAAATATCTTTCTTTGTTTCTTTGTTTCTTTTAAGTATATTTTTCTTGTTTCTTTCTTTTATTTCAAATATCTTTGTTGTTTGTTTTGTTCTTTCTTTTCTTTAGCATCTTTCTTCTTTCTTTCTTTCTCTTCAGTATATTTGTATATTCATATTTATAACATACCTAATATATGGTTTTAGCTCAGTCGTTAGAGCGCCGATACGACACTACGTTCAGTCTCATATACCGGCCCTGCGCCAAACTCAGTTCGTAAGGACACAGTATCGAACAGGAACCTTGCGATTCCGAATCCAGTAATCTACCGATTGATCCGGTAGAGTGTATGTGTTAGTGGTGTTACGTGTGTGTGTATTGTGTGTGTGTGTGTGGTGGTGTGTGTGTGTACTTAACAGTGTACACCGTGTGTCCTTTAACGTACGGCACACATAACGCTGCTAATTGCGAGGTCTTCAGCCGTTTGACATTTTAATACGCCCGAGATTTATGGTGGAAAATTAGCCAAGGAGATGAGGGCAGGGGTAGGGCAAACAGCAGCAGCAGCAGCAAGCGCAACACCATCATCTTCATCATCATCATCATCATCATCAATACAGCAGCAGCAGCAGCAGCAGCATCTTAACAGCAAACAGAATCAGCGGGTCATTTGCCGGCCACGCTTCACGCATCTCTACCGAGTAATAAACCATTCGGTGGTTCACCCGACGGACAGCTTTGAAGAGGGAAGAGCCTGACGCCCGCAGTGGCTGTTAGTTGAATCCATTACCACTGGACCGGCAGCCAGCTGCCCCACTGAATCATGACCCCGGGCCACGCCCTGCAACAACGGGTGGGTGATCAGCGGACTCCTTAAACGGTCCATTTAGAAACATCAAGTCCCGTCTCAATTTCTTTCCATTCGAGTTTCTGTCATTTTGTCTCTCGTTATCCGCCCTAGTTCATATCTGTATAAGCACTTACCTATAGAACGTGCATATATCATATATATTAATATATATATATATATATATATATATATATATATATATATTCTGTTTTAGGATGTAGAAATACATTATTTCAGGTTAGCAAACCATGATTAGAAGTAAAGTACTTTATAATGCAACACATATGGGTGGGTATATATATATATATATATATATATATACTATATTTATATATATATTATATATATATATATATATATATATATATATAAATTTAATTATTTATTATTCAAGTCACCAATACAAAATTAGTTCTTATGATTTTGGGTGACTAAATAATAAATGAATACAGCTCTTAAAGAAAATAATGAGCACTTTATAATCATTTCTCCATATTAATAATTAAAAAAACATTAATTATATATATATATATTATACATATATATATATATATATGTACTTATTATACACACGCATATATATATATATATATATATATATATATATATTTATATATGTATTTATTCTCTCTATTGATCTAATTCATTAAAGATTAAAAGAATTAAAACAATTTGAAATGTAACTTTAAATTATGTAATAAAATAAACTAAAAACTATATATAGATATATAATACCGTCATGTATATTAAAACTTGTTTAAAAAAAAACAATGAGACTGTCTAATGTTGATGTTCAAATTTGAGTGTATTTATTGAATAAATACACTCAAAATAACATAGAATAAAATTTATTCTATGTTATGACGATTTTGGGTAATGTGACTAATCAGTGACGTCATTTTTGTTACAGACAAAAACCGGAAGCGAATCTCCATTATTAATAGATAATACATGTAAATGTTAAGCTGAGTGTTACTAATAGAAAAATGTAAAGATAAATAAACTTTCGACAATTATATGTATGTATTTATTTACCGTTTCTTTACTTATTTAAGAAATGTAAGTAAAGTTTCTTCAAATAAATAGTTATATAACTTAACTACCTATTTTTGTAAAATGCCATGCTGGTATCGCTATAATAGCAGGCAGCATGGCTCTCCGAAGCCATTTTTTATTTTATTCTTAACTCCCTGTAAAAAATGATTCAATAGATAAAAAACTTATTTAAATTACATATTTAGAAAGATTTTGTGCTTAATTAAAGTCATACCTAATTTGTTAATTAATTAATTATAATTAAATGAATTAGGCGTGCATATCGGTTTAAATGTAAATCGTAAACAAATCGAGAAAAAAGTCGATCTCTGTATGTACATTTCAGCCCATTAGGCCTCATCAGCAGAGCTATAGACAGGGCAGTACTTTGTGCGTGATTCGAACCCTACCTGTCAGCTGACAGGCGAACATTCTAACCACTACACTAGCTGGCTTCCCCAGGATTGCTCGTTTATTTTAAACTGATGTGTATATCGCACCTTTTGGGTGACTTACAGCACGACAGTATGAAGTGGACAAACAATGTGTTTGAAAATAGCTATATCCGACAATTTTTTCGGAGATTATGTGTTTAATTCACTTCATATTTAGAAATATTATTTTCTTTTCTTTCCAACCATATAAATATTTTTAATAATTGGACTATAATTGGTGATAAATTCCGAGATGAACGGCCTAAGACTGCGAAATTTATTAACTAAAATTGAATTTCACTGCTGGTAACAAAAAGCAGGCAGAAAAAATATTAATAATAAGTTAATCCAATAAGTTTAACACTAATTAATCAAAAGAAAGAAAGAAAGAAAGAAAGAAAGGAATCAGTTATAATAATTTCTTAAAATTCTTCAATTGAAAGTTGAGGTGCTACCATATTCCGCCATTTCCTTGCAAGAATATGCGCCCTCCAGGCGTAAGAATTTAAGTTTTAATCTAATGAAAATATATTCAAATTAGAAAGACTAACGAAATTAAGTAGAACCCACATACAAAAGATTACACTTATTTTGATTATATTTCAATTGATTTCTATATAAAATCATTCATAGGTTTCATTTTAATAGGTTGGAGAATAAGACAATAATATTAGAGATCAATAATACCAAGTAATTATTTATGAAACTCAGTTTGGTTAAACTAGTATTCAAATTAACCACACCATATACTATGTAAACCTATATTTCTTAGGGATATATAAGACACATCGTAGGATTTTAAACACACTGTTTTGAGACAAATCTAACTCAAACTAGCAAATATATGCACCCTCCGTAGGGTGCAACTATTTAAGTTTTGATATAATAAAATATCATATTAAATTAGAAAGGCTAATGAAACTGACTAAGAATGCAGATAAAAAGATCTGCAACAGAGGGGGTATAATCGAAAAATAGAACAACTTTTGAAACTAACTATTTCCATCATTTTCCATTACTCCCCTCTTTCATTGGTAAAGTTTTCCTAATTTAACTATTTAGTTAAAATAGGAAGTTAAAGCTAATTTACATAGTTGATCTTAAAAATTTGATTTTATAAATACATGCTTAGTATTATTGATTTCTAATTGTTTGGTTTTTCTTAATGAATATAAACAAAAATCTCGTGGATAAATCTTAAAAGAAATTTATTTACAAGAAGAAATAACTATAAATTATCCTTTACTTCCTATTTTAACTAAATAGTAAATTAGGAAAAATTTACCAATGAAAGAGGGGAGTAATGGAAAAATGATGGAATAGTTAGTTTCAAAGTTGTTCTATTTTCGATTATACCCCCTCTTGTTGCAGATCTTTTTATCTGCATTCTTAGTCAGTTTCATTAGCCTTTCTAATTTAATATGATATATTTATATATATCAAAACTTAAATAGTTGCACCTACGGAGTGTGCATATATTGCTAGTTTGGAGTTAGATTTGTCCAAAACAGTGTGTTTAAAATCCTACGATGTGTCTTATATATCCCTAAGAAATATAGGTTTACATAGTATAAGGTGTGGTTAATTTGACATACTAGTTTTAACCAAACGAGTTCATAAATAATTACTTGGTATTATTGATCTCTAATATTATTGTCTTATTCTCCAACCTATTAAAATGAAACCTATGAATGATTTTATATAGAAATCAATTGAAATATAATCAAAATAAGTGTAATCTTTTTGTATGGGTTCTTACTTAATTTCGTTAGTCTTTCTAATTTGATATATTTCATTAGATTAAAACTTAAATTCTTACGCCTGGAGGGCGCATATTCTTGCAAGGAAATGGCGGAATTTAGCACCTCAACTTTTCAATTGAAGAATTTTAAGAAATTATTATAACTGATCCTTCTTTCTTTCTTTCTTTCCTTTCTTTTGATTAATTAGTGTTAAACTTATTGGATTAACTTATATTAATATTTTTTCTGCCTGCTTTTTGTTACCAGCAGTGAAATTCCAATTTTAGTTAATAAAGTTCGCAGTCTTAGGCCGTTTCATCTCGGAATTTATCACCAATTATAGTCCAATTATTAAAAAATATTATATGGTTGGAAAGAAAAGAAAATAATATTTCTAAATATGAAGTGAATTAACCACATAATCTCCGAAAAAAATTGCGGATATAGCTATTTTTCAAAACACATTGTTTGTCCACTTCATACTGTGTGCTGTAAGTCACCCAAAAGGTGCGATATACACATCAGTTTAAAATAAACGAGCAATCCTGGGGAGCCAGCTAGCTGTAGGGTTAGAATGTTCGGCCTGTCAGCCTGACAGGTAGGTTCGAATCACGCACAAAGTACTGCCCTGTCTATAGCTCTGCGATGAGGCCTAATGGGCTGAAATGTACATACAGAGATCGACTTTTTCTCGATTTGTTTACGATTATATAATTAAACCGAATATGCACGCCTAATTCATTAATTATAATTAATTAATTAACAAAATTAGGTATGACTTTAATTAAGCACAAAATCTTTTCTAAATATGTAATTTAAATAAGTTTTTTATCTATTGAATCATTTTTACAGGGAGTTAAGAATAAAATAAAAAAATGGTTCGGAGAGCCATGCTGCCTGCTATTTATTAGCGATACCAGCATGGCATTTTAAAAAAATAGGGTAGTTAAGTTATATAACTATTTATTTGAAGAAACTTTACTTAATTTCGTAAATAAGTAAAAAGAAACGGTAAAATAAATACATACATATAAATTGTCGAAAGTTTATTTATCTTTACATTTTTTCTATTAGTAACACTCAGCTTAACATTTACATGTATTATCTATTAATAATGAGATCGCTTCCGGTTTTGTCATGTAACAAAAAATGACGTCACTGATTACGTCACATTACCCAAAATCGTCATTAACATAGAATAAATTTATTCTATGTTTATTTGAGTGTATTTATCAATAAATACACTCAAAATTTGAAAACATTGCAACATTAGACAGTCCTCATTTTTTTTTAAAACAAGTTTTAATAAATACATGACTGTATTATATATCATATATTAGTTTAGTTATTTTAATACATATTTAAAGTTACATTTCAAATTGTTTTATGTTTAATCCTTTAATGAATTAGATCATAGAGAGAAAAATACATATATAAATATATATATATATATTATATATATATATATATATGCGTGTGTATATAAAGTACCATATATATATATATATATTAATATATATATAATAATAATGTTTTTTTATTATTAATATTGGAAGAAATTGATTATAAAGTGCTCAATATTTTCTTTAAGAAGCTGTTATTCATTTTATTTATTTAAGTTCACCAATACATAAGACTTAATTTTGTCGATGGTGACGTGAATAAATAAATGAATTAAATATATAATATAATATATATATATATAATATATATAATATATATATATATATATATATATTATATATAATAATATATACCTCGCACCCATTGTGTTTGCATTATAAGTACTTTACCTTACTAATCATGGTTGCCAACCTGAAATAATGTATCTCTACATCCTAAACAGGATATATATATAATATATATATAATATTATATATAATAAATAATATATATATATATATGCACGTTCTATAGCTAAGTGCTTATACAGATATGACTAGGCGGATAACGAGAGACAAAAGACAGAACTCGAAATGGGAACAGATTGAGACGGGACTTGATGTTTCTAATGACCGTTTAAGAGAGTCGCTGATCACCCCCCGTTGTTGCAGGGCGTGGCCCGGGTCATGATTCAGTGGGCAGCTGCTGCCGGTCAGTGTAAATGATTACAAACTAACAGCCCACTGGCCGGGGCGTCAGGGCTCTTTCCCCTCTTCAAAACTGTCCGTCTGGGTGACCCACGAATGGTTATTATCTCGGTAGAGATTGCGTGAAGCGTGGCCGGACAAATTGACCCTTGATTCTGTTGCTTTAAAGATGCTGCTGCTTGCTGCTGCTGCTGCTATTGATGATTGATGATGATGATGATGATGATGATGGTGTTGCGTGCTGCTGCTGCTGCTGCTGTTTGCCCTACCCCTCCCTCATCTCCTTTGGCTATTTTAACACCATAAATCTCGGGCGTATTAAATGTCAAACGGCTGAAGACCTCGCAATTAGCAGCGTTATGTGTGCGTACGTAAAGGACACACGGTGTACACTGTTAAGTACACACACACACACACACACACACACACACATACACCACACCACGACACACATACACATACACACACGGATCAATCGGTAGATTACTGGATTCGGAATCGCAAGGTTCCTGGTTCGATACTGGTCCTTACGAACTGAGTTGGCGAGGGCCGGTATTGAACCTGGAACGTAGTGGTTCCTAGTCGGACGCTCTAACGACTGAGCTAAAACCATATATTAGGTATGTATATAAATATGTATATAAAAATATACTGAAAGAAAGAAAGAAAGAAAGAAAGATGCTAAAAAGAAAGAAAGAAACAAACAAACAAACAAAAAGATATGAAATAAAAAAGAAAGAAACAAAGGAAAATATACTAAAGAAAAAAGAAACAAAGAAAGAATTTGAAAGAAAAAAAAAGAAAGAAAAGATACTGAAAGAAAGAAAAAGAAAATATAAAAAGAAAGAAAGAAAGAAAGGAAAGAAAGATATTGAAATAAAAAAAGAAAGAAGAAAAAGAAAGAAAAATATACTGAAAGAAAGAAAGAAAGATACTACAAAGAAAGAAACAAACAAACAAAACAAACAAAGATATTGAAAAAAAAGAAAGAACAAAAACAAAGAAACAAAGAATGAACAAAGAAACAAAGAAAAATATACTGAAAGAAAAGAAAAGAAACAAAAAAGATATTGAAAAAAAAGAAAGAAAATATACTGAAAGAAAGAAAGAAAGAAAGAAAGAAAGAAAGAAAGAAAGAAAGAAAGATATTGAAATAAAAAAGAAGAAACAAGAAACAAAGAAAGAAAAATATACTGAAAGAAAGAAAGATATTGAAATAAAAAAGAAAGAAACAAAGAAACAAAGAAAGAAAGAAATTGAAATAAAAAAAGAAAGAAAAGAAAGAAAGAATGAAAGAAAGAAAGAAAGATATTGAAAGAAAAGAAAGAAAGAAAGAAAGAAAGAAAGAAAGAAAGAAAGAAAGATATTGAAATAAAAAAAGAAAGAAAGAAAGAAAGATATTTAAAATAAAAAAGAAAGAAAAGAAAGAAAGAAAATAAGAAGATATTGAAATAAAAAAACAAAAACAAAAAGAAAGCGTAAAAATAGCAAATAGAAAAAAAAACAATGACAAAAAAACAAATCGCCTATAAAACTAAGTGAGAGTAAAAAGCGCGCCATCTGTAAGCGAGCGGACAACTCGTTGCATTTCTGTTCAACATCATCGACCATTGGTCATCCGAAATTACGACCCATCAGGTGGACTGAAATCGGACGAGCTGAACGCTCTCTAAAAAATGTGAACCGATGACCTACCCCCGGCCAACAGGGAAGGGGGCTGGTCACTTCTTGGGTCAGTCAAAAAACGATAAAAAAAACAAACAGTTCCCGCCATTGGCTTCATTAGAGTCGTAACGATGCAGACGACGTGGCCCATTGACGCCATTTTCAAGAAATATTACCGTGGGTTTTTTTTGTGGTTTTTTTTTTACTGTGTTCTTTTTGTTTAGCATTTTTTCTGGGTTTTTATATGTTTATTTTTTGTGTTATTGCTTATTAGGGTGGGGTTTTGTTTTTTTGTTTTTTGTTTGTTTTTTTATGGACGAGATTTGGTCAAGTCTTGCCTTTTTACGCTTAGTTTAATTTTTGTTTGTCTTATTTCATTTAGAGATTTCGTTCTTTCTCTTTGTTTCTCCTCTCTCTCTCTCTCTCTCTCTCTCTCTCTCTCTCTCTCTCTCTCTCTCTCTCTCTCTCTGTATCTCTCTCTCTCTCTATATATATATATTTTTTTTTTTTGGTTATACATACATATAATTGTCTACAAATCAACAACATCTTGATTTACACAGTGGAGTTAACCCTGAAAGATCCTCAACATGATGAGACTCGAGTAGGTTATCACTTGGACATATATTAAAATAAATTTGCTCTACCAACGTATTTGAGCACTTTTTTATTGTTATATCACTGCCTTACCTTTATGAACTTCACATCAACCCACCTGACCATATTCACCGGTAAGTCATCTTTTTCCATAATATATATATATATATATATATTATATATATATATCTTTTAAAGGAAGGAAAAACTCAATAAACCGTCAATTCTGTAATTAATTTATTTCGACCAAAACTTAAAAGGCTTTTAGAAATTTAAATAAATAAATTCCTAAAACTCCCTAAATTTCTAAAAGCCTTTTAAGTTTTGGTCGAAATAAATTTATTACAGAATAACAGTTTATTGAGATTTTGCTTCCTTTCAAAGGTAAATATTGCTCTGTATTTAATCTAAATTATAGATTATTATACATTGAGCTCTCTTTAGGGATTTATATAAAAATCTTTGTATTTGCACCTACTAAATTATTATACAGTGAGATTTTGAAGATCTCCTGTAGAATTACCCCTTTACTACCAGTTTTGGATAACATATATATAATATATATATATATATATATATATATATATATATATATATATGAATGTATCATCATCATCATGTCGTGCATACAGCACGGGTATCCATGACAATCTTTCGCCAACCTTCCCTATCATTCATTGCACCTTGGAGCTCCTCTGTGGAGCAACCAGCATCCTCACATAGCTGGTCAATGTAGGTCTTTGCTGGGCGCCCCACACTTGCATGTCCATGTGTTGGCTTCCACGGGAGAACGTCGCTTATGAGTTCATCCTTGCTTCTCCAGCAGTGTCCTGCATGTCGTCCATCTCACTCGGATAGTTTGTGAGATGGGGGTAGGTGACCATACAGCTGTTTCCTTGTGGGGTGCTGCT
>JALAJA010000111.1:0-5000 GCA_023376005.1 Doryteuthis pealeii | reverse complement strand
CTGTTGACCATATCTACATACAAATAACATGCAATTGTATTTATATATACAACAAAATAGAGGTTTACAGTATGAATGGGAAGGCTAATTTGCATATTGATCTTAAAAAATTGATTTTAATTAATATATGCTTAGTATTATTGATTTCTAATTGTTTGGTTTTATCTTATTGAATATGAGCAAACATCTCTTCAATAAATCTTAAATGAAATCCATTAACAAGAAGAAATAACTGTAATATTATTCTTTACTTCCTATTTTAACTAAATTCTTAAATTAGGAAAATTTACCAATGAAAGACGGGAGGAACGGAAAACGATGGAAGAGTTAGTTTCAAAGTTGTTCTATTTTTCAATCATACCCCCTCTGTTCAAAATCTTTTTATTTACATTCTTATTCAGTTTCATTAGCCTTTCTAATTTAATATCATATTTTATTATAAAATTTAACTAAAATACTTGCACCCGGAGGGTGCATATATTTGCTAGTATACCTAATTTTTGAAAATTAATTAGTTAATAATTAATGAATCTAGGCGGGCATATATGTTCAAATGTAAGGCTAAACAAATCGAGAAAATGTCAATCCCTGAATGTACATTTGTGTGCGATTCGAACGCTACCTGCCAGGCTGACAGGCAAGGACTTTGACCATTACACTAGCTGGCTTTACCAGATTTTCTCGTTTATTTTAAACTGATATATATATATCGCACTTTTTTGGTTGATATACAGCACGACAGTATGAAGTGGACAAACAATCCGTTTGAGATGGTGATAGCCGACAATATATATATATATATATATATATATATATATATGCAAACAGGAACGGCACATTAGTGCGAGATGTTCATAGTCAATAGACTTAAAATTATTTGGGTCTTAACCCTTTAGGTTTGTCGATATCTATCTATCTATCTATCTATCTATCTATGGAATTTTAGGTTTGTCCATATCTATCGCATTATTCATATGTATGTATGTATGTATGTACTTTATGTCATGTTACTTAATGCGCTACTGGTACTATGTAATCCAGTACGACCTGTTTCATAGTCGGGTCATCGGCGGCTAAACCGGTAACCCCACAGATTTTATCTGATGAGGAGGGTGGCTAGACATCCTACAGGACGAAAAACAAGACCTGTTCAAAGGGCGGAGGAAGCTATTAGCTCAACGGCCATCTACAAAAAAAATTGGGGGGGGTGTTGGACCTCTTATTCCTTGTTAGGTTATCCATCTAGGAGAAGGACAACTCTGATTTAACACCTGCGATTGACATGATTGCCAGTTATCTTGCTTAGGCTTGTTACTGGACAACAATCATGAAAATTCAGAGAGTGGTATTCGTGTTGTACAAGCGTTTACCACTATAATATCATGATGTACAAATGTTCCCTTCTTTCTTTCTTTCATCTATCAGCCTCTCAGAAAGTCCCATGGCGATGGATGTGTGGCAACGTGTGCAGACCTGACCAGTTGGAAGCATGCAGTCACATATCTACACAGTGGCGGTAAGAGTCTTATCTTAACATCGTTGTTGTATCTACCTGTGACAGGGACTAACCCCGGTGGAGACTCTTGTGTCTGAGCAGTCCTATTTAGGAGAGCACTGCTCACCCAAACTATTGGGAAGGTGCTAGAAAAGGTGCACTAAAAAAATGCCTGTCACCTCAACACTGGTTAGTTTCCTGCGGCTAACGGTGGTTCATTTCTTGCAGGAAGAAAAGAAATATAAAAACAATTTGACTATTGCCATGTATAATGTAGCTTCATCAGACTTTTCATCTGTCTATATATCTTTGGTTTTGTGTGTGTGATATATATATATATATATATATATATATATATATATATATATATATATATATATATAACATACAAACAGGAACGGCACATTAGTGCGAGATGTTTATAGTCAATACTCTTAAAATTATTTGAGTCTTAACCCCACTCTCTCCCTTTTTCTTTACCTCTCTCTTTCTTTATATATTATTCTCAAAACTCATATATATATATATATATATATATATATATATATATACCTAATTGATCAGTGTTATTTTGAGTCGTAAATTGGACTGAAAATGACAAACGAATAAGGACAGAGGGTCCGACGTGATGATAGACAGAATGGCGTCCATTTTCGTAATGGCTAACAAGACAAGAACAACGATAGAGAGAGAGAGGCAGAGAAAGAGAGAGAGAGAGAAAGAGAGAGAGAGAGAGAAGGGAAGAGAGAAAGATGGCGGAAGTTGGAGGTGGGTATCACGGAGATGCCCTGGAAGAGAGTAAAGGTTTATTGGTGGCGTGGCGCTGTCAGTGGTGGGGACTTAAAGTCGAGAGAGAGAGACAGAGACAGAGACAGAGACAGAGAGACAGACAGAGAGACAGAAGGAGCGCGAGGGGGTCGTTTGAAGAGGTTGTTATCAAGGTTTTTAGTGGTGCAAGTACCTTCTTGTTAATTTATTAAGGAATAATAAATAAGGGATGTATGAATAATGATAAGGAGAGAAGAAAGAAAAAGCACAGGTTGATAACGGAGAGTGTCAACGGAAGTGGAAAATGGAGGACACACTTCCGGTAATAGAGCCGAAATAATATGCTCTTTTATGGCTACATTTATTTTATAGTTATTTTCGCTTTAGTATTATATATATATATATACATATATATATATATATTTATATATTATATATATATATATATAGAGAGAGAGAGAGAGAGGAGAGAGAGAGAGAGAGAGAGAGAGAGATGGATAAATGTAGAACAAGCACGGGATGTTACAATGGCTGAAAATTTATTTGTCATAGTGTTGATGTTCGAACATTTCTGTTTATAAATAAACCCTCTTCAGATCGGCCTGCGATGGTATTTGAATGTTACATTCTTTGATAATGTTTTGAAAAAAAATTGTTGGTTAAATTTGTTTTTGTGAATCTTACACCACTCATCCATGAGTATAACATGGAAAGATAATTTTTTTTTTACATCTTTTTCTCAGAGCTTTTGTTCTGGCTTGCAAGTATTGAACATAATAATAATGTGGCCCGTGCTCGTTATTTTTTTCAATTATCTGGCCCACCGTGAAAAAATGTTGTTGATTAGCCCTTTCTTAGAGAGTTTGGGCTACCATACTAAAAATAGCTAGGGAGCTTTTCTTCTCTACCCCGAAATCTGTGGCCTTAATAAATGAAGAAACAAGTGGGAAATCATAAAAATGTAAATATGGTTTATCAATTTAGAATTATATTAAAAGACTTCAATATGCAACACTAAATTTCAAAATTTAAACCGGATTAAATTTCAAAATCATTTCCAAACTATAGACCGCTCTATTAATGACCGCTCTATTAAAAAGGTCGAAACAGATTCTGTCAGCAAACTAATAACATCATTTGTTTTTTGTAAAAATGTTAAATTCATATATATATATATATATATATATATATATATATATATAAATTTTTTTGGGGGTGGGGTACAAAATTTTATTATTGCTGTAAATAGACCTCTTAACAAATTCATTATAAGGAGAAAAATAAGAACTAAATATTTTTCCCTTTACCCCTTCTATGTTAACAAGAAGAAAAATATTTAGTTCTTATTTTCTCCTTATAATGAATTTGTTTTAGAGGTCTATTACAGCAATAATATATATATATATATATTATATATATATATATATATATATATATATATATATATTTAAGAAATGGATATAAAGTAACCTACTCGAGTTTCATCATCTGAATCGTCAGGGTTACATCCGCTGAATTAATCGAGTTTTCGATTAATATCAGTTGATACCACGTATATTAAAAGACTTCAATATGCAACAATAAATTTCAAAATTTAAACCAAATTAAATTTCAAAATTATTTCCAAACTATATAAAAATAAAACACTTCCATATACTTAAACTCTTCCTATTTCATTTCACTAAAGCTTAAAACTTTCTCCAGTCTATATAAATTATATTTGTCTATTTACTTTATTTATCTTGCCGTCGTCGTTCTCATCGGCTTTGCCCCACTAAAATAATTTCTAGTTACCCCCTAAAGTAAAAATACAAACTTGATTTCCCTGTCCCAAGTGCACATGCACAGAACTGAGTATACTTCGTTACTGTGCAGTTCCATTTTAATTCCTTATCTATAAGAACATTTAAAAATATTTCTTTGAAACCCTATTAAAAAAATCTCTCAAAACTTGAATGAATTTTAATTTTGCTGTCACAATTCTTTTACCATTCTTTCAAAGACAAAAAAATGTTATGCTTATTATCTAACATGAAACAGCAAGTCTTTTTATATTTCCTAACATATTTTAATAACTCATTTTATTTTTATTTAAAACAAAAATTTCTAATAGTAAATAACTATGATGATATTAATAACAATTTAATAAATGAACCACAAACAAAAACACACACACGCATAAATTTTATTTTTAAAAATTCAAATATTCCTCATGCTTTGAAAATTAAAATTCCACCTGACTTTGTTCCTTATATTCTCCAACCATCTTCCCTCCTTTTAAAAATTCGTCGCATGCGACGATGACGTCAACATAACTGTTTTCTCCATCGTGTTAGAACACTTTCTTCAAGTGATTTCAAAAAAGTTATTTTTTCGAACAACTAGGAAATTCTCCGTATTTCAACCGATTTCCTTTAAAACAATAAGGATTTACTCTGACGAAAGCCGTTATTTCTTTGTAGACTAAAAATTTCTGTAGTTTTTTCTATATTGTTATTTTATTTCATTTTGTATTTAAAATAATAATAGAATAAATGCATACATGGATAATCTCCTGACTGAAACACGTGTCAGTAAATAAAATAAAATAAATCCTATTTTATCCATTCAACATTTTCTTTCATTTATTTTTCATTTCAACATACCGTCAGATTCGCTTCCATTTTTTAACTTATATATATATATATATATATATATATATATATATATATATAATATATATATTATATCTCTCTCT
>JALAJA010000110.1:180981-199682 GCA_023376005.1 Doryteuthis pealeii | reverse complement strand
ATATATATATATAATATATATATATATATAATATATATATATATATATATATATATATATATATATTTATATAACGCTTTCTCTGCACAGATATTAAACGACTTGTCTCTTAATTTCTAATTGGATTTACTCTTCACCTTTTTTGTTCCTTTTCCCCTTCTTTCTTTGATTTCTGCGATATTGTTGATAAGATTTTAATGAAAATCCCGGATGAGTGGTGTAGAAGTAAAGCGAGAATTCTCCAAGCTTAGCTATTCGTTAACTATGAATGGACTTAACCCTTGAAAGTTAATAAAACGCTTTTTTTATAAATTCCAGTTTAATTTTTGTAACGAAATGTCTCCTTGTTTTTTTTTGTTTTTTGTGTTTGTTTTTTTTTTGAGTCGCCAAGACTTGGCAACTCTTTCAAACTAGCCACGATAGAACGGAGAAGTAACAGATTAGAACCCCATTGGGTACTGTGTCTCTAAAAAGTTTGGACATATGGCGCTGAGATTCCGAGATACGACCTACAGAGATACCGACACCGTAATAGGACGTAGACCACGTTTTCTGGAAATCATTTAAGATAAATAAAACGGACAAACCAACACGGTGTGATTAAGACAGGCTTGGTAACAAGCGTGTAAGAAGAAAGAGAAGTGTGAAGCCAGAGAGAAGAGAGAGAAGAGAGAGAGAGAAGAAGAGAGAGAAGAGAGAAAAGAGAGATAAGATACCAGAGCTGAAAGAACGTGACTAAACAGGTTTGAGTTGAGTTGAGTTTTTCCTATTCAACCTAAGATTTAATGCTGCCTAAAATTTTGAAATAAATTCACCTTTAAGGTACTCCATTTATAAAGACAGATTTTTCCTTTTCCCATTGAACCTAACAGCTAATGAGCCAGAGTGGATCTGGCATCTGATTGTGTTCCAAACTTCAGAACCCCCAGAACTAACCTCACTATCAGATATTTTGACGTATTTCCCAAGGACATCCATTATTTTTCATTTTCTCAAATACTGGTGTAAATTCTTGTTTATTTTTAAATCAACCTACTCCACTCGAGGAAATGCACAATGGACAACATTATTGGCATTTGACATTTGAATCAAAGTTTTCTTCTCCTAGATGGTTACCTTGCCATGGTTAAAGAGACCAGATGCGGCGCTATTTGCCCATGCTGAGAAATTGGAAGCACATTTCCCAAAAGAGCAGCTGTAGCCACTTGTCCTCAAAAACCACCCGGAAAGAAAACAAGAATCTAGTCTATTAGGACCAAGACGCGCTTAAACGAATTATGGACGTGTGTGGTGTTATGTTAGAGTCGTAGGAAATGAACTTGTTGATCCGAGTTCAAATCCTGGACAGGACTGTATTTCACATTGTGCAAATACTCTTAGGGAAAGGTATGAATTCAACTACCCTCCCTCCAGCTATGGGTAAATATTCCGTGCAGCTTCCACATACATTAATTTCATTAATCTAAGGACTAATAGTCAATAAACTGGGGTCCAGTAAAAGTAAAGTCGTCGGGGTGGCCTTAAGTCGGTATCAGCCAGACAGCGTGCGAGTCTATCCCCTTTTCACTAGCGCTAGACCAAGGAGATTGTTTAGGCTTCTCGTTTTACGACACAGATCCCTGTGCTACCAATACTCTGAGCTAGCGAGGGCTGGTGTCGAATCTGGAACCTTGTGGTTCCTATGGCCCACCTGAAATTTGTCATGGCCCATTTTAGCCATAGGTTGGGAAACACTTGTCTAGACCACAGCAGTGCACTCAGATTCCAGCGAAAAAACACCCGTTAGAGCTGGTGTGAAAAGTATCAGTGTATATATATATCAAAAACGTTGTATCTGGGGAAGGACGTGGCACAAGGCCATTTTTTAATTAGCGCTAGTTTGAATTTAGAGTTTTCTTTCTCCTAGACTGGATACCTAACCTATAAATAACACACACACACACACACACATAGAGTCTCTATCTCACAAACACACAGCAAACAAACACACACACACACACACACACACACACACACACACACACACACTGTCTCTGTCATACCTGTTTCATACATGTATGTAATAATGTATATTACATATACATACATTTTACATACATACAACACACATTCTCAGACCCATGCACTCACACAAGTACTCTCTCTCTCTCTCAAACATATACACAGCACACTTTCTGACACATACATAAACTCACGCTCACACATAACACACACACACACACACACACACACACATACACACACACAACACACACACAACACACACACAACACACACACTCACACACACACACACTAACATAACACACTATCACGCATGCACACATAATAAATTCTCTTATACATACACACAACGCACACTCTTTCACACACATACACACACACAAACACTAACACTAACATAACACACTCTCTCACGCATATACACATAACACAGTCACACAGTCACAAAACACAGCTACATAAACTCGCACATACACATACATATTACCCCCTCTCTCTCTTTTACACATACACAGACACAAATCAAACTCAGACACACACACATACACACACAGAAATACATATTATATATACATATATATATATATATATACACATATATATACATATATATATGTGTGTGTGTGTGTGTGTGTGTGTGTAATACTTGCTATCAACTAGTACCCTTCCATTTTCTCTCTCTGTCTCTGTCTCTGTCTCTCTCTCTCTCTCTCTCTCTCTTTACACACACTCACAACACACTCTCACACATACACATACATATTACCCCTCTCTCTTTTACACATACACAGACACAAATCAAACTCAGAAACACACACACAAATATATATATATATATATATATATATATATATATATATATGTGTGTGTGTGTGTGTGTGTGTGTGTGGTGTGTGTGTGTGTGTGTATAATACTTGCTATCAACTAATCTCCCATGAAAGACTAGATACAACTGATGTGAAAATAATAACTAAGATACGCAAGATCTGTTGTAGGAGAACCTTAAAATCATCTACTGTAAAAAAAGAAAAAAGAAAGAAAAAGAAAAGAAAGCAAGAAGAAAAAGAAAGAGCGAAAAGAAAAAGAAAGAAAGAAAGAAAGAAGCAAACTGAAAAAAAACAAGGAATGTAAAAAAAAAAGAAGGGTAATTATGAACTTTTGTTTAGTAAATTAGGGTGACCCAGAAAAAAACAGAACCCACAAATTTTGTAATAAAACTGTTAATTTTAACTAGGTGGGGTTTAGGGTTAGGGTTGGGGTCTAGGGTTAATTTAATGGGAGAATGAATAAATAATTGGGTTCTGTTTTTTCTGGGTCACCCTGTATACCGTTGACCCAGAAAAAAACAGAACCCACAAATTTTGTAATAAAACTGTTAATTTTAACTAGTTGGGGTTTAGAGTTAGGGTTGGGGTTAAGGGTTTAGGGTTAGTTTAATGGGAAAATAAATAAATAATTTGAGTTCTGTTTTTTTGGGGGGGTCACCCTGTACAAGGTGACCCAGAAAAAACAGAACTCAAACCCAAACCCTAACCTAAACCCCAACCCTAAACCTGGGTACCCTAGTTAAAACCGTAACCCCCCTAGTTAAAATTAACAGTTTTATTTCAAAATTTGTGGGTTCTGTTTTTTCTGGGACACTCTAATTTACTAAACAAAAGTTCGTATTACCCTTAAAATCATCTACTGCAAAAAAAAAAAAAAAGAAAGAAAAAGTAAAGAAAGAAAAAGAAGAGAAAGAGTAGGAAAGAAGAAAAGAAAGAACGAAAAAGAAAAAGAAAGAAAGAAAGAAAGAAGCAAACTGAAAAAAAAAACAAGGAATGTATTTTTAAAAAAAAAGTGTTAGTTTATTTATGTAGCTTGGTTTAAAAAAGAACAGAAAAAAGCAGAAAAAAACATTAAACACAAATATTTTTTTCGGGTATCGGAAAACTAGGGTAACAGGAGAAGAGTTGAAAGGTCGAGGATAGAGTCTACACAAGATAAGTCATAGCAGACCTATGTCATCAGTTCGTGTAGAAGCCTGTTCAGGTGTACGGAGTGACACCCCCGAAAAAAAAGAAATTGGGGCCAAGATAGAACTAGGCCAACTCCTGGGGGGTGATTGGCTCGACAGGTGTTTTTTTTTTTTTTGGTTTTCGCGGTGGTGTGTGTTTATGTTCAGAGGCGTACGTACAATCAGTGTTATTTGCGAGCGCGCGTATATAGATATCAACAGAGAGAGAGAGAGAGAGAGAGAGAGAGAGAGAGAGAGAGAGAGAGAGAGAGGGGGGGTAGAGAAAGAGAGAGAGAGAGAAAGAGAGAATCTGAGACACTTCTCTCTTGTTTCCTATTAGAGAGGGAGAGAGAGAGAGAGAGAGAGAGAGAGAGAGAGAGAGGAGAGAGAGAGGGGGACACCTCTCTTGTTTCCTATTAGAGAGAGAAAGAGAGAGAGAGAGAGAGAAAGAGAGAGAGAGAGAGCATCTGAGACACTCCTCTCTTGTTTCCTATTAGAGAGAGAGAGAGAGAGAGAGAGAGAGGGTAGAGAAAGAGATAGAGAGAGAGAGAATCTGAGACACCTCTCTTGTTTCCTATTAGAGAGGGAGAGAGAGAGAGAGAGAGAGAGAGAGAGAGAGAGAGAATATTCTGAGAAACTTCTCTCTTGTTTCCTATTAGAGAGGGAGAGAGGGAAAGAGAGAGAAAGAAAGAGAGGGAGAGAGAGAGAGAGAGAGAGAGAGAGGAGCATCTGAGACACTCCTCTCTTGTTTCCTATTAGAGAGAGAGAGACAGAGAGAGACAGAGAGAGATAGAAAGAGAGAGAGAGAGAGAGAGAGAGAGAGAGAGAGAGAGAGAGAGAGAGAGAGAGAGAGTATCAGAGACACTTCTTTCTTGTTTCCTATAAGAGAGAGGGAGGGGGAGAACATCTGAGACACTTCTCTCTTCCTATTAGAGAGAGGGAGAAAGAAAGAGAGAGAGAGAGAGAGAGAGGGGAGAGAGAGAACATCTGAGGCACTTCTCTCTTATTTCCTAAGAGAGAGAGAGAGAGAGAGAGAGAGAGAGAGAGAGAGAGATGTTTATTTTTATACTACTACTGTGGAAATGTGGGGTTGTGTGACGGTTATCAGAGCGTATTTCAGCAGAGGCTTCCTCTCATGTTCCCTTAGCACTAATGTCCCCCGGGGAAGGCACGAAACCCCTTCTCCCTGTGCTCTGATATCTCAACGGAAACGTCTCGTCACTGGCGATGTTTAAGATACATTTCCATTCGGTTGCAGCAGGCAGGTTAGTTTAAAGGAAGGGGTGTCAGCGGCGATCAAACTCGCTATTCAGTAGTAATGGATCTGCGAGACTAGCTTATTAACCATTATACCACGGTGGGACGCCCTACGCCTCTTTGTAGGTATTCACTCAACACATTCGCCAAGGGTAGGATATGAGACAAGGTCGCAACTATGAGGCATCCGGCGAGGATCGAACTCTCTATTCAGTATAATGGATCTGCGAGACTAGCTTGCTAATCATTACATACGCTGGGAATACCTCTCTAATCCAACCTGTCATTGTCATTACTCCCAGGTCCACTCTGACCCGGAGCGGTAGTTCTTGTTAGCATTTCATCTCGTGGCCCAAAAAGATTTCAGACTCTAGTGAAAAACCAGAAGAAAGAAAGAAAGACAGAATTATTATTATTACTACAACTACTACTACTTATGACATCATAAGTAGTAGTAGTAGTAGTATAAAGTATTAGTAGTTGCAGTATTCGTCGTCATGAACAACCAAATGTAGATGGGAATTTCCCCTGCAATGTGTGTGACCGCATCTGCAAATCCAGAATTGGACTAACGAGCCAATGGAGGGTCCACAACTGAAGATATGGAGTGACGTCATCGTCGTCTGCGACAGACTTTCAAAAGAAAGAAGAACTACACAACTACTACTACTACTACTACTACTACTTTTTAGCTCAGCCGGTAGAGCGTCCAACTGGGAACCATAAGGTTCCGGGTTCGATACCGGCCCTCGTCGACTCAGCGTATGAGTAGCACAGGGATCTGTGCGATAAGGTGTTCTTTTGAAGCTTGCTTAAACGAAGGTATTCGTGTTTTAAGCTTCTACAACTCAAAAGAAGTTCACTTTTTAAATCCTCCTCCTCCTCATCATCATCATCATCATTATCATCATCATCATGTTGCTCACGCAGCATGGATATCCATGGCAATCTCTTACCTACCTTCCCTATAACTCGTTGCCTCTGGGAGTTCATCTGCGCAGCAACCTGCATCCTCACACAGTTGGTCAATGTAGGTCCTTGCTGGGTGGCCCACGTTAGCATGCCCATGTGTCGGTTTCCACAGGAGAACGTCGCTTATGAGCTCGTCCTTGCTTCTCCAGCAGTGTCCTTCATGCCTAGTCCGTCTCACTCGGATGGCTTGCGAGATGGGGGGCAGGTTGCCATACAGCTGCTTCCTTGTGGGGTGCTGTTTCCACGACTTGTTCAAAATTGCCCGCAGCATTCTTGTGCAGCTCCCATTTTAAATTGTAAGATTTTTAATTCATAAGGTCAGAATTTTTAGAGATGATTAGGTGGGGCGTGGCAAAAAAGGTTGGGAACCCCTGCTCTAAGCCAACATTTTGGGAGTGGTTGCTGCTTTAACTGAATTTTCTTAGGTGCGTACTAATAACGAGAAATACGAATTTGCGGTTCGTTCGCTAATTGGATAATATAAATTACTAAGAAGCGTCTGCGGACTCCTGCTGTTGATGTTGCGGGCCGCATGTGGTCCCCGGACCACATTTTGGAAACCACTGTTTGTTTTGTTTTGTTTTGTTTTGTTTTACGGCATATCAACCTCGGTGGGTCATTTAATGCCGACAATGTTTTGAAAAAAATAAAATCATTTTTAACAGATACTCAATTTTTTTATAAACACATTTTTCTAGTATTATTTCGTCTCTGGCGAGGGCCGGTATCGAACCCTGGGGTTCCCAGTCGGACGCTTTACCGACTGAACAAAACAAAAATAAAACAAACAAAAACGGATCATCGTTATATATAACTTTGGTACCTGTCCAGAAAGAGTGGGCACCCAGTGAGAACCGAACTCACTAATAATGGCCCACTGGTTGAATTCGTTAATATCACTTTATACCACGCGAGGCGCCCGAGTTATTATAAAATGGATAAATAGGTATGGTGGCGAGCTGGGTTAGGGTTAGGGTTAGGGTTAGGCTAGTACACAATTAAGTCCTACTAAAGTTTAGCAGATAATTAAATTAATTTAATAATTAAATAATAACAAACTGATTAATTCAATTAAGTAAGTGTAGACGGGATAGCCTGCAACATCTGTTAAAAGTATGCAGTGCAGGGTGACCTGCTGTTGCCCGGTACAACGTGTATTATATACTCGTTTGACGTGTATAAATGGGTGTTTCAATGAGATCACCCCTCATTCTTCTTTCCAACAAAATAGATCATTCTAATTTCTCCAATCTCTTCCTGTAACTGTAATCTTTTATTCTTTTTATTAGTTTTGTCACTCTTCTTGTTATATATTCGTTTGACTCGGGTATATAAATGGCGAGAGGACAGAGGAGTGGAGATGTGTTATATACTCGTTTGACTCGGGTATATATATTTACCAACACCTCCACACCAGCAGGATGTGACACAAGGTCAATTTCTTAAGCGGAGTTCAACAGGTTTGAATTCAGAGTTTTCCTTGTCCTAGACCGGTTGCCTAACCAAGGTTAAAGAGCCCAGTCTGACCTACTATTTATCCATCGCTGGAGGGAGAGTAGAATTCATACCTTTCCCAAGGGTATTAGCACTAAGTGAAATGCAATTACCACATCCATGATTTGAACTCGTGGCGACAAGTCCATTCCCCATGACTTTAACCATTACACCACACATAATAGCGAGAGTAGAGAGAGAGAGAGAGAGAGAGAGAGAGAGAGAGAGAGAGAGAGAGAGAGAGAGAGAGAGAGAGAGAAAAGGGGGGGAGATGTGTTCTTGCTCGGTACAACGTGTGTTATTGGTATGTCCAGACCTAATGACATTTAGAGTTGCCCCCCTTGATTAGTAGGGGCTGTTCGGAAGTCGGAAGTGGGGTTTCCGCTATGACAATTTTGGCTTTGGATTTGGACCGAGTGGACGAACGTGCAAGGCTGGGCTGCTATCACACTCAAGGAAACACAAAATGTCTTCTTGATAGCATAGACAACATGGGAGGAAATAAATCCCTCACTGCTGACCCTCATCTATCGTTCACTATAAGAGAGTCCACTATATATATATATATATATATATATATATATATATATATATATATACATATATATATACATCTAAGTTTTTTAATAGTATCATTGAAGCATTGTGCGTATGTGTAATATAAAGATTTTTGAAGGCAATTTACAATGCAATATGTGTTGAAAATTATATTTATTTAACTTTTTTTTTGAATTCTAAATATTTTCGGAAATAAAATTCCATCATCAGAGTTATTGAAAGTACAAGGTGTTTTTTTATAGTATTTATCCCACGGCGATGTTGTAATCATCTGTTGTTTTAAGAAGTTGAGGAATTTTCAACACATATTGCATTGTAAATTGCCTTCAAAAATCTTTATATTACACATACGCACAATGCTTCAAAGATACTATAAAAAAGAAAAACTTTATTTTACTATGCCTGAACGAAGCAAAATTTATAGTAAAAATTAAAAGAATTTCGAACAATCTCCACGAGCGCAGGAGCAGCCGAACCGAATTAACATCACGGAAATAGCCGATTTAACATCACGGAAGTAACCGAAAAAGAAAATTTTTTTTTTAAATATACGGCGTTCCTCAACTTCTTAAAACAACAGATGATTACAACATCGCCGTGGGATAAATACTATAAAAAAAACACACCTAGTACTTTCAATAACTCTGATGATGGAATTTTATTTCCGAAAATATTTAGAATTAAAAAAAAAAAGAAAGTTAAATAAATATAATTTTCAACACATATTGCATTGTAAATTGCCTTCAAAAATCTTTATATTATACACACACACACACACACACACACACATATATATATATATATGCATATATATATATACGTATATACATAAGGATACCCTTATACAATACAATTTATTTTTGTTAGAGTTACTATAAAAAAAATGCTATTCCCGCCTCTAAACAAAAAAAAAAAATGGCGGGGTGTATCATATAAAAAGTTTGAGAAGCTCTGGTCCCACACGCATACGAAAATTGTCTGGTCCCTGTAGTCAATGCCACAAAGGCGTCAGAATGACACACGCCCCCCTCTCCACACAGTTTTAGAATCTTAAGACTTGGCTTGTTTCAGGCATCTCACCCGAAGACGAAACCTTGTTTGTTTCCCGCCAAAATAACCGGAAGTGATGGCTCACGTGTATCTCCTAATTTCTATTTGGGTAACCTTCTACGTTGTGTATCCGCCACAGGTTTATCATAAATTTAAGTACATGTCTGGTTTCTTATTGAAAGGATATACATTTATCTGCAAAGGGCTTTTCATAGTGGGGTAATCTTGAACTTTAAGTGACTAAATTCCTACGATTAAATTGTACTTGCGTATTATTTGGAATGAACTTAATCATTATTAAAAAGTCATTTTATGATATTTTGGAGTTATAACATGCATTAAAATGGATTTATCTGCAAAGGGCTTTTCATAATAGTGTAATGGGGTAATCTTGAACTTTAAGTGACTAAATTCCTACAATAAAATTGTACTTGCGCATTATTTGGAATGAACTTAATTATTATTAAAAAGGCATTTTATGATATTTTTATGATATTTTTTGCATTAAAATGGATTTGAAAAGCGTCGTGTTTTCTCCGTGAAAATTACGTTGAATCAAAGATAGCGTTCCGTGTTGCAGAAAATTACTCATCGTTATCTTGAAAAACAAGTAAAAAAGTCCGTTTTTTTACAACACGGTTAGTTTCTTTATTGATATTTTTTAGCATAATTTTGTATTCATGGTTCTTTTACTAAAAAGCTCTCGCATTGAGGCTTATAAAAATCATCTGATATAATTATTCAGCCTCTTATCTTTATAGAAAAAAAAGTAAAAATCGTTTTTTGTCGGTTCATTTTTTCATATTTCATAAAATAAAATATATTTTGGGAAAAACCTATTTCAAACATATCTTCGTCAAAAGGTAAATAATTATGGAAATTTTCGTGAAAATCGGACCATTAATTGATTTTTCATAAAAACTTTTTTAAAAAAGCCTCTAGTCATAACTTATTTTTTTTGCTACGTTAAATTTTAATTGATTTAACGGTGCAAAAATGTAAACATTGTTTTTCGTTCGTAATTTTCATTATTTCTGTAAGCTGAAAATTAAAAAAAAAATCATCAGGAGTTTGTTTAATGTTTCTTCTTTCGAATGGACAAACAATTTTCAAGATAATATTAACATTTATGCAAATTTCATTGTGTTAAAATATAGGGGGGGGGTAAATTTCACAGTGAAAATTGGTGGTACCTATGGTATTCTATGCCCCGGCGATAAGACGGTCGAGGCAGGTAAGGACACAGTATGTTCCTTTCCTTAAGGTAGTATAATCTTAGCAAACGTCTACATGTGCGTGCTTTGTCTGTGGACAAAAGACTACAATGCCGAACATCCCCACCCCCTTTCCGCAGTCGAGCAGAGTCCGTGTTTTATTTGAAGTTGTTAAAAGGGACAGTGTAATCGTTACACACATGTTGACACAACACGCGTCTGACACAAGGATATTTGACGTGTCTAAATACACATATGGTTACGCAATACTCTAACACATGTATATGTGTGTAGAACGTTTGTGTTGACAATCAACGTATCGGCTTTAAAAATCTGTCGGTAGAGGGCGTGAAGGACCCTTATGCAAATTGAATGAAATTTAATAAAGCCAATAAAATCAACGTCTTAAATTTTCACGAAAATAGAGAGAGAGAGAGAGAGAGAGAGAGAGAGAGAGAGAGAGAGAGAGAGAGAATAGAGACACAGAGACAGAGGCAGAGAGACAGAGGCAGAGAGACAGAGAGAGACAGAGAGAGACAGAGAGAAAGAGAGAGAGCTGGGGCAAGAGAGAGAGAGATGCAGCTGGAGCAAGAGAGAGAGATAGAGATAGAGATATAGAGAGAGAGATAGATAGAGAGAGAGAGAGAGAGAGGGAGGAGAGAGAGAGAATGGATCAAGAGAGAGTGAAATACAGCTGGAGCAAGAGAGAAAGATAGAAAGAGAGAGAGAGAGAGAGAGAGAGAGAGAGAGAGAGCTGGAACAAGAGAGAGAGAAAGAGAGAGAGACAAGAGACAGCTGGAGCAAGAGAGAGAGAGAGAGAGAGAGAGAGAAAGAGAGAAAGAGAGATATACAGCTGGAGCAAGAGAGAGAGAGAGAGAGAGAGAGAGAGAGAGAGAGAGAGAGAGAGAGAGAGAGAGAGATTTGGCCCCGAGCAAACAAAAGAGAATCTGTTTTGGCTCTATGTGATAGGGCATTTTAGGGGATCTTTGAAGCCTCATATCTCCGTCAATTCTCAACAGAATTCAATTTTTTGTTGGACCATCCACACTTTTTGGCACAGTCAATAGGAAAGAATTGGTGCATCAAGGGTTGCCACAAACCCAATCAACGACCGACATCAGGAATTTTTAATTCAGAGTTATTCCTCTCCTAGACTTGTTACCTATCCAAGGCAGAAGGCCCAGTCTGCCCTACTATTTAACCCATAGCTGGATGGAGAATATATGGATTCATACCTTTCCCAAGGGTATTAGCGCTATGTGAAATGCCAACAGCTTCGTCTAGGAATTGAACTCGAATCGACGAGTCCATTTTCCACGACTCTAACCACTAGCCCACGCTATATATATAATCCAATGAATTGGCTTATCAATCTGGTCTTATTTTTAGCAATTTGAAATTTCAGCAACTAAGTTTGAGATATGTTTTATATCCCGAAATAAAAGTTTGCAAGGTCAATGTAGATATTTTCTTTGAAGTGCGCGTTTATTTAGTCAGTGAGATATGTACTCTGTACCTTGTAACATAAACAACTGAAAATTAAGTTTTATCTGAAATCACTCAAGTACCCGTCGCCTATGCCGGGCCGGGCCGGGCCGGGCCGGGCCGGGCCGAGAGGTCAATACAATAATATAATAGAGATTGAGTGTTTTTCTGTCTGTAACCGAAACTATATTACTACTATAGTCACAATTCCCTTATTTATTTACGCCTCATTCTCCATGATTTTATATTCTATTTGGTGCTATTCGCAGAATTCCGTCCTGGCCACCTGCCTTAAAAAATGCTAGGCGGTGATAGATAAAAAAAAAAAAGAAGAAAGAAAAAAGAAAGAAAAACAACCCTTCCGGTGCCTGCTGAAGCGCTTAAGGCGTTTTTCTCGAAAAGTTAATGCGATATTTTACCCCTTCCAGTCTTTTTTCGACAGGTAAATGTAAATATCCCCCCCCCTTTTTAAAAATATTTTAAAGGAGGGGGCTTAATATTTACATTTACTTGTCGATAAAAATATGGCTTATTTTTAATGCCTTCAAACCACTAAAAGAAAAGAAAAAAAAAATATTGTCGATAAAAACGTCTTCAATCCGCAAAAATTTTTTCTTTTTGGTATTTTAATTTTATTTTGACAATCAATTACAAATAAAAAATCAAAACATTTGTTCGGTATTTTTATTCTATTTAGGAAGGGTTGTATTTTTCAGCTATCACCGTCTAGCATTTTTTTAAAGCTGGGGGTCGGGACAGAATTCTGCGAACAGCACCTTTTATTTAAACCTCAATTATAGATAAAAATTGTTTTACATTATTAATATTGTTGACCATGCCTACATACTAATAACATGCAATTGTATTTATATATACAACAAAATAGCAGTTTACAATGTGAACAGGAAGGCTAATTTGCATATTGATATTAAAAATTTGATTTTAATAAATATGTGCTTAGTATTATTGATTTCTAATTGTTTGGTTTTATTTTACTGAATATGAGCAAATATCTTGGGGATAAATCTTAAAAGAAATCCATTAACAAGAAGATATAACTGTAATTTTATTCTTTACCGCCTAAATAGTTACATTTGGAAAATTTAGCAATGAAATACTGGAGAGATGGAAGATTATGTTTCAGTTGTTTTATTTTTCGATTATACCCCCTCTGTTTCAAATTTTTTAAATCGGTATTCTTATTTTGTTTTATAAGCCTTTCTAATTTGATATAATATTCTATTAAAACTTAAATGGTCGCACCCGGAGGGTGCATATATTTGCTAGTTACAATAATCTTTTAAAATTCTAAAAAAAAAAAAGCATGTTATTCATGATTGCTACTGCTTCTGTGGTCGATCTATATACGCATATGTACGGTATCTGGAGGTACGTGGGCTAGTGGTTAGAGTTGTGGAAAATGAACTCGTCGATTCGAGTTCAATTCCTAGACGAAACTGTTGGCATTTCACATAGCGCTAATACCCTCGGGAAAGGTATGAATCCATATATTCTCCATCCAGCTATGGGTTAAATAGTAGGGCAGACTGTGCTCTTCAGCCTTGGGTAGGTAACCAGTCTAGGAGAGGGATAACTCTGAATTCAAAATTCCTGAGGTCAGTCGTTGATTGGGTTTGTGGCAACCCTTGATGCACCAATTCTTTCCTATCGACTGTGCCAAAAAGTGTGGATGGTCCAACACAAACCACTATAAACAAATCACTGTGTGGATGTTCATTGTATGAACACTAATACGTCGAAATCGACGGGAGAGTCCATCACGGTATCTAGAATTTACTAAAAAAATAATTCCAAATAAATTAGACTTTTTTGTTTAGTATAAAGGTTGGTTGGTTTATTGATTTTAACGGCATATCAACCTGTCTGGGGTTATTTCATGCCTAGCAGTTAGGAAGTAATATATGTTGTGTATTTACATTTATACTTTTTAGTAATTGGTTTTAAAAATGTGTTAGCACCATTAGGGATCTTGTTGTATGGTATTGATTAGGTTCATGTCTATATTCTATGGTATAATTTTGTTTCCCTCAAAAAGGAGAGAATGTCTTTCATGTTGACATTTTCAAATATACCTTTCTATCATTAAGAAATAAAGTCGCTCTCATCATTAAGTTCCTGAATAGATTATACTTAATGTCTACCTCCAAGGAGATTATGATATGCTGGGTCCCAAGCCATAGAGGAGTGAGGGGCAATGAAAGAGCTGACTCTGCAGCTAAATCGGTTCTAGATTTGATCCTAGACAAGTTTAAGATTACATATACTGACTTGAAACCTAAAATTAATAGATTCCTTCATACAAAATGGCAACAACAGTGGAATAACAACACCCACAATGAATTCTATGGGTTAAATAGAAAATTGTATTCATGAAAAGAATTGAGTATCCATTAAGAATGACTTTATTTCAAAACTTTATCGGCATTAAATGACCCATTTAGTAACCTTTGTTAGGTTACAACAAAATCCAACATTGGCAAGATGTCCCTTTCCTCCGTTAGGTTATTTCTCATTTAGTAACTTTTGTTAGGTTACAACAGAATCCAACATTGGCCAGATGTCCCTTTCCTACGTTTGGTTATTTCTCATTTAGTAACTTTTGTTAGGTTACAACAAAATCCAACATTGGCAAGATGTCTCTTTCCTCCGTTAGGTTATTTCTCATTTAGTAACCTTTGTTAGGTTACAACAAAATCCAACATTGGCCAGATGTCCCTTTCCTCCGTTTGGTTATTTCTCATTTAGTAACCTTTGTTAGGTTACAACAAAATCCAACATTGGCAAGATGTCCCTTTTCCTCCGTTTGGTTATTTCTCATTTAGTAACCTTTGTTAGGTTACAACAAAATCCAACATTGGCAAGATGTCCCTTTTCCTCCGTTATTCTCATTTAGTAACCTTTGTTAGGTTACAACAAAATCCAACATTGCCAGATGTCCCTTTCCTCCGTTTGGTTATTTCTCATTTAGTAACCTTTGTTAGGTTACAACAGAATCCAACATTGGCAAGATGTCCCTTTCCTCCGTTTGGTTATTTCTCATTTAGTAACCTTTGTTAGGTTACAACAGAATCCAACATTGGCAAGATGTCCCTTTTCCTCCGTTTGGTTATTTCTCATTTAGTAACCTTTGTTAGTTTACAACATAATCCAACATTGGCAAGATGTCCCTTTTCTTCACAAGAAACGTTCTTTGGTTTGGTTTCTTTGTTTAATAGCATGTCAACCTTTGTGGGTTATTTAATGCCAAAGCCCCCCTTGTAGAAAAACAGTAGTGGTACTACTTAACCAATAGTTGTAGGGATGAGTCGGTTCATGCCTTTTCCATAGGTTATCAATTAAAGATCGATACAGAAGTGACTTATGCGCAATCGGAATCGATTTCATCGTTCGTTATGCATTCAATTTTTTCAGTTTTGCGTCTGAGGTGGAGCCCCACACCTAAAACAGCTCCCTAATTTACTGCACATATAAAAAATGTGTTATCATCTATCTATCCCATTCTGTTTATATCTATCTATCTATCTATCTATCTATCTATCTATCTATCTAACCCAGTCTGTTTATATCTATCTATCTATCTATCTATCTACCTAACCCAGTCTGTTTATATCTATCTATCTATTTATCTATCTAAACCCAGTCTGTTTATATCTATCTATCTATCTATCTATCTATCTAACCCAGTCTGTTTATACTATCTATCTATCTATCTATCTATCTATCTATCTATCTATCTATCTATCTATCTATCTATCTATCTATCTACCCAGTCTGTTTATATCTATCTATCTATCTATCTATCTATCTATCTATCTATCTATCTATCTAACCGAGTCTTTTATATCTATCTATCTATCTATCTATATCTATCTATCTATCTATCTATCTAACCTAGTCTTTTTATATCTATCTATCTATCTAACCCAGTCTTTTTATATCTATCTATCTATCTAACCCAGTCTGTTTATATCTATCTATCTATCTAACCCAGTCTGTTTATATCTATCTATCTATCTATCTATCTATCTATCCCGGCCTGTTAATATCTATCTATCCATCAATCTATCTACCCCGGCCTGTTTATATCTATCTATCTATCCTGTTAATATCTATCTATCTATCTATATATAGATCTAATTACCTTGGCCTGTTTATATCTAATTACCTCAGACTTTTTTAAATATCTATCTAACCGAGTCTTTTTATCTATCTATCTATCTATCTATCTATCTAGCCAGACACGTGCTATGTGCCACGCGTAAGTTAAAATAGATTACCTAATTGTTTACGACATTCAAATACACGTACGCAAGCACTTGACAAAACTGTGATTAATGTTAAATTTAGGACGCCCAAAATACTTATCTAGCAAGTGTCTGTCTGTCTGTCTGTCTGTCTGTCTATCTATATACATATACACACACACACACACACACACACACACATATATATCAGTCGGTAGAGTGTTCAGCTAGAAACCACAAGGTTGCTAGTTCGATCCCGGTCCTCGCCAACTCAGCGTATGAGTAGCACAGGGATCTGTGCGGTAAAGTAAGGAGCTGATGGTAGGTGTTGCGCTCCACCGCAGATGCTAAAACAATCTCCTTGGTCTCCTTGGTCTTGGCTATTGAAAAGGGGATAGACTCCCTCACTGACTGGCTGATACCGACTTTAGGCCGCCCCGTCGACTTTACTTACTTTATATATATATATATATATATATATATATATATATATATATATATATATATATATGGTTAAGTAAACAAACAAATGTGTTTATTTTTTTATATGTCTTTAAACCGACAATTTTTGGAGGATATGTGCTTAATTGAAGTCATACCTAATTTTGAAAATTAATTAGTTAATAATTAATGAATTTTAGGCGGGCATATATGTTCAAATGTAAGGCTAAACGAATCGAGAAAATGTCAATCCCTGAATGTACACTTCGACCTATTAGGTACGACTTCAATTAAGCACATATCCTTCATTAGAATTGCAACACTTACTATATATATATATAGATGCTATATTTATAAAGATACCATATACGTTACATTAAACCATACATTTTACTCTCTCTGTCTCTGTCTCTCATTCTCTCTCTGTCTATGTCTCTGTCTCTGTCTCTGTCTCTCTGTCTCTCTCTCTCTCTCTCTCTCTATATATATATATATATATATATACAAGGTGAGTCAAATAAGTATTGTGATTTTTGTACTTTTTAACTCACCTTGTATTCTGAAAAAATTAACGTTCCTTTCATTGTTCATTTCTATCTTGGTAAATACAGCTTCAAACTCGGCACTTTTATGACACACTTTGTGTTTTGAAATGATAATAATAAATGATAATAATAAATGATAATAATAACACTAATAATAATAATAACAACAACAATAATTAGAATAAATTAAAATAAACACAATCCTTATATAAATAGAATAGCGTAATGGAACCACCAATTGTTGTATTGTTTATGAATTATCCCTGAAGATGGACAACGATAGGGCCGAAAGTACTCGGGAAATAAGTTCTGGCAAAGACATCAGCCAATTTTCGCCAGATATAATCACATCAATCCGGCTACTTGAATGGACATGGCACAAGTTTTGCAGACAAAAAGAAATGGCTGCGTTGTTCAACAAAATATGCCTTAAAGAAGAAATGCTGCCTAACTAAAAAAAACTAATCAAGTAACTAACTATATATATATAGGGTCGGGTTAGCTCAGTTGGTAGAGCGTTCGGCTAGAAACCATAAGGTTCCTAGTTCGATACCGGCTCTCGCTAACTCAGCCTATGAGTAGCATAGGGATCTGTGCGGTAAAGTAAGGAGCTGATGGTAGGTGTGGCGCTCCACCTCAAACGCAAAAAAACAATCTCCTTGGTCTAGCGCAAGTGCAAAGGGGATAGACTCCCTCGCTGACTGGCTGATACCGACTTTAGGCCACCCCGACGACTTCACTTTACTTTACACACACACGCACATATATATATATATATATATATATATATATATTTCATACTGTCGTGCAGCAAGTCTCCAAAAAGTAGGATATATGAGTTTATAAACAAAGCGAAAAATCTGGGAAGACCAGCTTAGTGTAACGGTTAGAATCCCCGACTGTCAGCCAGGCAGTTAGGATTCGAATCACACACAAAGCGGCTTCGAGTCTCTAACTCTGCTGATGAGGCATAATAGGCCGAAATGTACATACAGAGAATGACTTTTTCTCGATTTGTTTACGCTTCACATTTAAACAGATATATTCGCCTAATTCATTAATTATCAACTAATCAATTTTCAAATTAGGTATGACTTCAATTAAGCACATATTCTACCCCACCCCCAAAAAAAATATAGTTCACTTTCTCCCACTATTTTACTAGGTAAACCATTTCTAGTGAGTTCGATTCTCACCGGGTGCTCCACAAATCCAGCATATTACTGCAACTAAACAGAGGTCAGTAAATAATAGGGTATAGAGAATACGCATATTTCTGTGTAGATAAACAAAAGTTCGTTGAGTTTTCCAAGTGCATATTTTTAGTGAAAGAAAGCCAGTAGCCGACTGCCAAAAAGAGATTTTAAATAGTTACAATATCTACCTACTTATCTCTCTCTCTCTCTCTCTCTCTCTCTCTC
>JALAJA010000110.1:158481-168481 GCA_023376005.1 Doryteuthis pealeii | reverse complement strand
AAGGCAATGTCGCGATCCACGATGACATCCTGATTGAAGGTTTAATCGATAACGCGAAATGTTAATACTATCGATAATTAATTATTCATTCTATTTTCGGAACACTTGTTTTTTTCAAAATTTTCTTTATATAATATATATAGTATATATATATATATATATATATATTATATATTTCATATTGCGTAAGTAATAGGAAAATCATGAGGTCAGGGGGCGGAGAGATTAAATCTGGCATCTTGTGTGTGTGTGTGTTGTGTGTGTGTGTGTGTGTGTGTGTGTTGTGTCGTCAGTCCATGGATTATATTGCGTCTGTACGAGTGTACCCGGTGTATTCTAACAAATAAAATATGTTGCTGCTTCAGCGGCAGCGTTGCTGCTCATCGGTGAAGGGAAAATGTAAAAGAGAAAGAATAATGAATGAAAGTTAAAAAAGAGAAAGAGAATTGAAAATAGAATGAAATAGATAGGATAAAATGAAAAAGAAAAAGAGAAAGAAAAACGAAAAAAGAAATAATGAGAAAGAAAAAAACAAAAAGAACACAAACAAAACAAAAAAGAACAAAAAAAAACGGGATCATCGGTCTGGACGTTGCTGTTGTTCTGGGCGCTGTTGCTGCTGCTGCTGCTGCTACTGATGATGATGATGATGATGGAGATGTCCCTCCCCGACATTCTTTTGTTTATTTTTTTTTTTTTTCGATTTTTTTTTTTTTCATTTACAATAAAGAAAGTGTCGTTATTTAGTTATTTTACGGCTCAAAATTGAACTTTCAAACTAAAGAACTCCTAATAAGTTAGAATAAATTATGGACATAAGTATATATATATAATATATATATTATAATATATTATATATATATATATACTTTGCACCAGTTAAAGAGGTCCTAATAACTAAGTAAATATCCACGCAATATATATAATACATATATTATATATATGTGGGGGGGGGCGAATATTTATGTACTATTATTATATACTTACATATACCGCAACCCACCACTCGCACACAGCACACACCAGCCGACACGACACACACACACACACAATATATATATATATATTATATATTATATATATTATATTATAGATTAGTGTGTGCTGATATATGTGATGTTTGTATATTATAGTTTATTAGGTATATTTGTGTGTGTGTGTGTGCTTATTAAGTTGTATAGTTAACTGTATATATATATATATGTTATTAATATATTATAATTATATTTTTATTATATACATGATATCCTATTATTTGTACCAAGCGAGATACCTCGGCACTTGTATCGTATTGTAATATATATATATATATATATTATATATGCCCATACATATCATACATAACATACATATATATGTATATACACTCCCATTTATATAATATATATAATATTATAAATTATTATACAATAAATACAAGTGCGAGGTCTCGTGGTAAGCGGGTACAAAAGAGCGAGCATCTTGTTTGGCGGTTTTATGTTTCGGGGTGGGGGGGTGGGGTGGGTTGCTGGTGGCGGAGTGGGATGGGTAATTGAACTAGGCAGCGCTTAATAGTCCGTGTGCAAACATGTCGGAGAACTGAATGGGCCGTCGTTGTGAGGAGCAGATGAAAATAATTAGGCTATTTTTGGTACACGACAACACGACAACGATGATGACGATGATTGTGATGATGATTATGGTGATGATGTATGATGTGACTGAATTATGCATGTGGTTGATACGTGGGGATGGAAGTGAAAGGAAGATAAAGGAGGAGGAGGAAGGAGGAGATGTCAAGGCAGTAGAAAGAAAAGAAGAGAACAAGACAGGAACGGAGGAATGATAGGGAGGAAGGAAAGAAGGAAGGAAAGAAAGAAAGAAAGAAAGAAAGAAGAAGAAGAAGCAAGAAGAAAGAACAGGAAGAAGAAGAAGAGAAGAAGAAGAAAGAAGAAAACAATGGTTAGAGAGAAGAAGAAGAAGAAGAAGAAGAAGAAGAAGGAAAAAAGAGAGGAATGAAACAAATGGGTGGCAAGAAGAAAGAAGAAGGAAGAGAAGAAGAAGAGAGAAGAGAAGAAGAAGAAGAAACAAATGGTTAGACAGAAGAAGAAGAAGAAGAAGAAGAGAAGAAGAAGAAGAAGAATGAATGAAGAAGAAGGAGAGTGAACAAATGGGTGGAAAAGAAGAAGTAAGAAGAAGAAGAAGAAGAAGAAGAATGAAGAAAGAAAGAAGAAGATAGAAATGAGGTGAAGAGAAGAGAAAGAAAGAAGAAAGAAAGAAGGAACAAATGGGTGGATAGAGAGAAGAAGAAGAATGAAGAAGAAGAAGAAAGAAGAAGAAGAAGAAGAGAAGAAGAAGATAAGAAAGAAAGAAAGAAAGAAAGAAGGAATAAAGTAAGAGAAGTAAGAACACAAATGGGTGGAAGAAGAAGAAGGAAGAAGAAGATAGAAGAAAGAAGAAGAAAGAAGAAAGAAAGAAAGAAGACAAGAAAGAAAGAAGGAGAGGAAGGAAAATGGGTGGTGAGAAGGAAGTAAGAAGCAGAAGAAGAAGAAGAAGAAGATAGAAGAAGAAGAAGATCAGAGGAGAGAATGAAACAAAAGTGGAGAAAAAAGAGAAAAAGAAGAAGGAAACTAGAGAAGAAAGAAGATGAGGAAGAAGATGAGAGAATACAGCTGGAAAAGAGAGAAGAAGAGAAGAAAGAAGAAGGAAAGAGAAAGGGTAGAAATTGAAGAGAAGAAGAAAGAAAGAAAAGAAAAAGAAGGAAACAAATGGGTGAAGAAGAAGAAAGAAGAAGAGAAGAAGAAAGAAGAAGAAGAACGAAGAAGAAGAAGAAGAAGAAGAAAGAGAGGAAGAAGAAAAAGGAGAAGAAGAGATAAGAAAAAAAAGAAAGAAAGAAGGAAATAAGTTAAGAGAGAAGGAAAAATGGGTGGAAGAAGAAGAAGAAAGAAAGAAGAAAAGAAGAACGAAGAAGAAGAAGAAGAAGAATGAAAAGAGAAGAGAAGAAGAAAGAAAGAACAGAAAGAAAAAGAAAGAAAGAAGAAAGAAAGTAAGGAGAAGGAAACAGAAATGCGGTTGGTGAGAAGAACGAAGAAGAAAGAAAAGAAGAAGAAAGAAGAAGAAGAAGAAAGAAGAAGAAGAAGAAGCAAAGAAGAAGAAGCAAGAAAAGAAAATAAAGATAAGAGAAAAGGAAACAAATGGGTGGAAGAGAGACGAGAAGATAGAAGAAGAAGAAGAAGAAGAAAGTAAAAGAAGAAGGAGAAGAAAGAAGAAATAGAAAAAAAGAAATTGGAAAGGAATGAAACAAGATGGAAAGAGAGAAAAAAAGAGGAGGAGCACGAGAACTCGGATGGAGTGAGGTTTATACTTACGCGCATGTCAACCCTTGTTGGGTTATTTTAATGACGAAGCCCCGTTTTGTGTTATCCATGTGTGTATTCGTTCTTGTTAACAACAATTTTTTAATTATTTTTATACATTATTTAAAGACCTCATTTAGATCTATATTAAACTCATAGATGAGACCTCAACATGTAATACCAGTCCGGTTTAGAGTGAACGCTGTGTGTATGGAGATGAAGGGGTACTCCAATTTCTCCCAGAGTTCCCGAAAATTGGAACTTCACCACTTGACGCACTTTTAATATCATTAACCAGGTTACTAAGTGACCCTCAACAAAGCAGCTTTCTAGCCAGCACGTCTATTAATAATGGAGATTCGCTTCCGTTTTTTGTCTGTTAACAAAAAACTACGTCACTGCTGTGTTACGTAACTATACCCGGAATCGGCCATAACATAGAATAACATAGCACTCAAAAATTGAACATGCAACATTAAAACAGTCCTTCATTGTTTTTTTTAAAACAAAAGATTTAATAGATATGCAGATCCCAGTTATCATATTAATTATTATATATAGTTTGTCTTTTAATCTAATGACTCTTTCAAATGTTAATAGATACTTAGTTTCGATTTCAAATTGTCTTTTATCTTTTTGTTTGTTTTCTTTACTCCGTTAATAAATATTGATATGTCTTGTCTTAATTGATTATTTCTATTTATGGTTCAACTCTCAGAACATTTAATTTTAACCTTCGCACCTTCCTCAAGCAAGTATCTCTTCAGAGAAATGTATTTTTAACACCGGCCCAGAGGGTGTTTTTTTATTTTGGCTAGTATAGTGATGAAATCGTTGGGGTTTAACATCAGGGCCATTGAGTCGGTTCAATCATGTAGTGCTAGCCGATTGATCGGTGGTGAGGCTCTCAACGATGCCACTAGTTGTCTACATGGTTAGAAAACTAGCCGCAGATCTATTAAATACTAAATAGGGCGGAGTTCGATCCTTGGCTGGATGCCCGCATTACTTGTGACCGTCTAGTGTCACACTAACCGTTATACATAGTGAATAATAGATAATATGTAAACACGAATGTGTTTGGATTGGCTTTTTGCCGACAATTTTTGGTGAGAATATGATTGCTTTAATTGAAGTCGTACCTATTTTTGAAATTTAATTAATCAATAACTAATTTAATTAGGCAGGAATGCCTATTTAAATGTAAGACTAAACAATAATCGAGAAATCAATCTCTGTATGTACATTTTGGCCTATTAGGCCTCATCAGCAGAGCTATAGATAGAAGGACCGCCCTGTGCGTGATTCGAACCGGACTGTCAAGCTGCACAGGCGGAGTATCATAACCCCTACACCTATAGTGAATATGTTTACTAAGAGGGGGAATTCCATCGTGGCGTAATGGTTAGCAAACAAGTCTCGCAGATCCATTAATACTGAATAGCGAGTTCGATCCTTACTGTAATGCCCCATGCTTACGACCATGTGTCACATCTACACGGCGTCGAACGGGTCAGGTTAAAGAGGGCGTCCCCTAGTGGTGGAATGGTTTTGCCAAACTATGTCCGCAGATCCATTAAAACTGAATAGCGAGTTCGATCCTCTGTAGATTCTTGTTCTCATCTACCCGTGTCGAAGCGGGTCGGGTAAATATGATGTCCGATAGTGGGGAAATAGTTAGCAAACTAGTCTCGCAGATCCATAAACTGAATAGCGAGTTCGATCCTTACTGTATGCCCCATGCTCGTGACTTTTGTCACATCCTACCGTAGTGAACAGGTGGGGTTGGGAGGGCATTCCATCGTGGTGTAATGGTTAGAAAGCCGGTCTCGCAGATCCATTAAAACTGAATAGCGAGTTCGATCCTTACTGTATGCCCATACTTGCGATCATGTGTCACATCCTACACGTATCGAACGGGTCATGGTTAAGTGGGCGTCCTCTAGTAGTTGGAATGGGTTATGCAATCTAGTCTCGCAGATCCATTAATACTGAATAGCGAGTTCGAATCCTTACTGGATGCCGCGTACTTCTGACCTTGTGTCACATCCTATCATAGCAAGAATAGGTGGGCTAGAGGAGCGTCCAATAGTTGTGTAATGGTTAACAAGTAAGTCTCGCAGATCCATTAATACTGAATAGCGAGTTCGATTCTTAGCTGATGCCCCATACTTGCGACCTGCTGTGTCACATCCTACCCGTCTCGGGTAATTACATACATTTGTCCTTATGGAGACTGAGGATTGTGAGTAAGGAGAATATTTCAGTTTCTATGGCAACGGGATGTCGTAATTTCTTCGCTAAGAGATGCTGGCAAATCGGGGTGTCTGTCTCGCTGAAGGAAATTTCACTTTTAATTAAAGAGAAAAGAAAACAGAGAGAAAAGATGAAAGACTTAAGAAAAGAAAGAAAGAAAGAAAGAAAAGATGAGTAAAAAAAAAATCAAAGAGAAGATCAAAAGGCAAGAGAAAGAAAGAAAGAAGAAAGAAAGAAAATAGAAAGAAAGAAAGAAACATAGAAAGTGGTAAAAAGAAAAGAAGAAAGAAAGAAAGAATGAGGTTAAAAAAATACAGAGATCAAAAGGTAAGAGAAAGAACCAAAGAAAAAAGAAAAGAAAGAGAAAGAAAGAAAGAAAGAAATGGAAAAAGAAGGAAGGAAAGAAAGAAAGAAAGAAAGGAAGAAAGAAAGAAAGAAAGGAAAAAGAAAGAAAGAAAGAAAGAGTAAAAAAAAGAGAAGGTCAAAAGCAAAAGAAAGAACGAAAGAAAGAAAAAAAAAGGAGGAAAGATAAGAAAGATAGAAAGAAAAGAAAGAAAGAAAGAAAGAATTAAGTACACAAAGTAAAAAAAAAAAAGAAAGAAGGAAAGACATAAAAAAGAATAAAGAGAAAAAATAACGAAATAAAGAAAAGAAAAAAATAAGAGAGAGAGAGAGGGAGAGAAGAGAAGAGAGAGAGAGGAGAGAGAGAGAGAGAACGCAAAATGGGAATGGAAAAGAAAGAAAGAAAGAACGAAAGAAAGATAAAAGAAGAAAGAAAGAAAGAAAGAAAGAAAGAAAGACCAAGAAAAAAAGAAAGAAACGAAAGTAAAGGAAATAAATGAAAAAAGGAAGAATAAAGGAAAGAAAGAAAGAAAGAAAGAAAGAAAGAAAGAACTAAAGCAAAAGAGAAAAAAGAAAAATTGAGTGAGAGAAAGAATTAAAGAAAAGATAATATGAATGAAATGAAAGGAAGAAAGAAAGAAAGATTGAAAGAAATAAAAAAACGAAAGAGAAACAAAACAACAGAACGAGAGAGAAGATAAAGAAAAAAAAGAAAGAAAGAAAGAAAGATAGAAAGTGGTAAATAAGAGGACGAAAGAAAGAAACAAGAAAGAAAGGAAAAGAAGGAAAAAAAGAAAAAGAAAAAAAAGAAAGAAAGAAGAAAGAAAGAAAGAAAGAAAAAAGAAAGAAAGAAAGAAAACAGAAAAACAGAACCTAGAGAAGAGAGAAAGAAAGAAAGAAAGAAAGAAAGAAAGAAAGAAAAAAAAAGAAGAAAGAAAGAAAGAAAGAAAGAAAGAAAGAACTAAACAAAGAGAAAAAGAAAAATTGAGGGAGAGAAAGAATTAAAGAAAGAGTGAATGAATGAATGAAAGGAAGAAAGAAAAATTGAAAGAAATAAAGAACGAAAGAGAACAAAACAGAACGAGAGAAGAGTAAAGAAAGAAAAAAAGAAGAAAGAAAGAAAGAAAGAAAGATAGAAAGTGGTAAAAAAAGAGGAAAGAAAGAAGAAGGAAAGAAAGAAAGAACTAAACCAAAGAGAGAAGGAAAAATTGAAGAAAAGAAATAATTAACGAAGTAAAAAGAAAAAAGAAGGAAAGTAATAACGAACGACTGAACGAACGAAAGACAAAAGAAATAATGAAAGAAAAAGTAAGTTTAAAAATATTGCTTGCAAAAATGATTCGGATGCGAGTCTCATATAAATCCTCTGCGATGCCCGTGGTGTAATGGTTAGAATCGTAGGAAATGGACTCGTCGACACGAGTTCAATTCCTGGACGAATCTGTTTGCATTTCACATAACGCTAATACCTTGAGAAAGGTATGCATCCAATTCTTCCTCCAGCTATGGGTAAATAGCAGAGCAGACTGGGCTCTTAACTCATGGCTAGGTAACCAGTCCAGGAGAAAGAAAACTCTGAATTCAAACTGTGTAAACTCCGCTTATAAATTGACCTTGTGTCACATCCTGCTGTAATATATATAAGTCCTCTGCGAGCGAGAGTAATTAACACCTGCTCAACAAGAGTAACGTTGTTGTCACTATGTGTAGACTAAGCTAAGTTTAATATACATATTGTATAGCGGCCTTGGTTGTCGTCGCCCTAGGCGCCTCACAATAGCAGATCATTATTAATGAGATCAATTTTCATTTGACATCATATGAATAATAATTTGCGAGTTTTTTTTCTCGACATCAGCGTGTCTTTCGCTAGAGATTGGTGACAGCACGTCTGTTCTGCTCTCCAGGACTCTTCTGAGTATTCTAGCCGATCTTAGCGTGTTGTTGTCTGGATAGTTTCGATCTCTTCACCTGATTTCAAATTCCTATTGTTGTATACTCTCTTTACTTCTATTATTTTTCTGCTCATCTTTGGTATCTTACGTTCTTCTTCTAGTGTCTGGACTTCGTCTTGGGGACTTCGTGTCTGGTCTTCCATTGGGGATTTCTCTTTATCAGAAGCCCTGTGTCATTGGTAGTTTTTAGATAATAACCAAGACTTCAATTTGCTTTAGATCATATTTTATTCCGAAATCCCCACCAGACTACCTGCGCAGATTGAGTCGGCAGTGCGCTTAACGCGACCTACAAGCTTCGTGGTTTGGCCGATACTGAACTCAACTCTCTTTCTAAACTAAACCGGAAGAGGGTCTTCTCCACCGATTCTCACTGTATCCACCGGAAGGAGGATCAGGATGAGGTCAAGCCGTGTCACTCAATCCTTCTAAGGCCGCGGCTGCACTTATAACAGCCATTTTGGTTTCTACACTACTGTAATAAAGTGTTAGGTACTAACAATTATGTAACACTATAGTCTTTTTTCCAAGCCTTATGGGGCCGTCCAAGTGTACTAACTACTATTGTGCAGTATTTATTTATGCCACATGTATATATAATATACCAAACCCTCCACACGAGCAGGATGTGACACAAGGTCAATTCTTTAGCGGAGTTTAACAGGTTTGAATTCAGAGTTTTCCTTCTCTTAGCAATGGTTATGTACCATGGTTAAAGAATCCTAATCTGCCCTGCTATTTGCCCAAAGCTGGAGGGTGAATTGGATTCATNACTAATTAATTTCAAAAATTAGATATGACTTCAATTAAGCAACATATCCTCCAATACTATATATATATATATATATATATATATATATATAATATATTATAATTTAATATATTAAATTAATTTATTATATATATATATATATATATATATATATATTATATTTATAATATATATATATATATATATCAAATGTAAGACCTACATAATTCTTCATAACTTTTCCCTATGATTATTCTGATATGGAAAAAGATTTTTCCAAAACTCTAAACTTTTTCATTCATAGCTTTATCTTCAATTGTATTAAGTATTTAACAATAAAAGTTTTATTCATATCCAGGACAAAATCTGTTAATATTGAGAAATTAAAATTTGAAGTTTAATTGTTAGAAAATTGAAAAAAAAAAATGTTTGCGCGTAGAAATTTACAGAACAAAAGGAAATTAAATAAATAAATAAAATAATTTCAGAAGTTGCAGAATCTTCGTAACTGAGTTGAAAAAAAAAAAAAATAAATAAAAAAATAAAAAAAGTGTGCGATAGAATTCAGAAACTTCAAAAGTAAATATATTTGAAACTCTAATAAAATCTCCTGTGCCTGAATAATAATTGCATTACTGTTCGCAATGTTTACCAGGGTAAAATTAAGTAAGGTTATATTGCATATTCTTCAATGCGCGTGTACACATACGTATTTACACAACACACACACACACACACACACATATATATAAGTAAAGAAATAACAAAAGACTTAGAGATCTGCATTATAGACTATTTCAGGGAGCTTAGACAGATATCTTTGGTTTTATTATTATTGTTTATTATTATTTGTATTTTTATTCCTATTTTTATTCACAAACTTTTATTACTCTACAGCTGAGCAGGATAGGACAATTTAAAAGGAAGGGGAAAAAAGAAAAAAAAGAAGAAAAATCTGTTTTCAAATGCCTTAAAAATAAAGAATTCATCATTCGCATCTGATGGTCGGGAGAATTAGACATTTTTGTCTAAGCTCCCTAAAATAGTCTATAATGCTATCTCTAAGTCTTTTGTTATTTCTTTACTTATAAATTTGCTCTGTGACTCTAAAAATAAGAGCACACATTGAGCTCTCAAACTGCGAACAGGTTTTTTAAAATAACACTTTTGTGTCGTAAGGAAGATTTCTTCTATGGACTTTTGGATTATATAATATATATATATATATTATATATATATATATATATATATATATATATACACACATATACAAATACATATATGTGTATTTGGGCAGCCATCTTTCATTTATACATGTAGAATTAAACAAAGACACATCTCCCTGTTTAACAATTTTATTT
>JALAJA010000110.1:138481-153481 GCA_023376005.1 Doryteuthis pealeii | reverse complement strand
TTGATTTGATATTTGGTTTATATATATATAATATATATATATATATATATATATATATATATAATTATATATATATTTCTCTATATATATATACATATATATATGTTGTATTCAAGCAAATATTGATATACATACTCACACATTCAACACACATATATTGATATACATACTCACATATATGTGGAGAATTTTTTAAAAAACAAACACAGGATGTCATGAACGATGGAAACTCTTCATGTCGATACTTAAGTATATGCTTTTAAAAAAAAATAAAACCTTCTTCAGGACATTGAAAATATTATATGAGTAAAAGAGAAAGATGTTCAGTGTATGTGAATGTTTGTGATAAAAGGTTATTTATATTTATAATTATATCATATATATATCATACACATACACCGCACGTATATTTACATACATGAATATACATATAACGCATATATACACATAATAAATAAGTACAATATATATACACATTATATATATATATTCATACACATATACTATATACATACACCATATGTGATTATATATACACATCGATATACGGCTGACTTCTGATTTAGGTTGAAAATTAAAACGAAAGTTTTTTTGGTGGTACCAATGACTGTTTACTACAGTCTATGATTTAACATTTTACGAATTGGTTACGGTTTTAGGCGTAAGGTTGTTTTTAATTACGTATTTGCTTAAAAAAATAAACAACAAAAAAACCCAAATTACTATACATTTATTAACCATTGAAATTTTATTGAATCTATTATTGAGACAGTTGTTTGTGTTTAAATTGCAATGTATAATTTTCAATTAACTTAGTTTTAGAAAAATATTTTTCAACATTAAATGTATAGTAATTTTGGTTTGTTTTTTAAAAAATTTATAAAGCAATACGTAATTAAAAACAACCTTAATCCCTAAAACCGTAACCCAATTCGAAAATGTTAATTCATAGACTGTAGTTAAACTGTCATTGGGTACCACAAAAATATGTGTGTGTGTGTGTGTGTGTGTGTGTGTTGGTGGGGGGTGTGAAAAGACTAGACGTTTGCTCTAGGCTTTCTTGAAATAAGCTATAAAATACTTAAAATCTAAAATCTTCTGTTATATGTTTTACTTATATAAAGTTTGCTTCTGGGACTCTGACAATAAGAGTACACATTGAGCTCTGTAAATTACGACGTTTTTGAAAAAAGAACTTCTATATCGTAAGGAAGATTTCTTCTCCGGATATATTATATATATATATATATATATATATATATATATATATATATATATATATTATTAAAAAAAAAGGATTTACTCTGAGGATGACGATACTTCTTTGTGTGCGGAACATTTCTACATTTTTTCTATTATATTATTTCATTTCATTTGGGTATTTAAAATAATAATAGATTGAATATTGTACACATGGATAAACTCCTGACCGAAACACGTGTAAAGTAAATTGATTAAAATATCTATTTTTATTCATTCAATACTTTCTTTCCCTTATTTCTCTGTTTCAACAAAATATATATATATATATATATATATATATATATATATATATATATATATATACAATTAATATACCAAACTTGTTGATAAATCCTCGCGGTGAGAAAAAAACCAGCAAATAGTTGATTGTAAAAATATACTACCAAACATCAACCGGGAAGAAAAAACTTTGCTAAAAAAGAAAAGACCAAGATAATCGTACCAACAAAAAATAATCTATTAGTACAATATCTTTGCCAAAAGAAAAACCAATTTTATATGCATATATATATATAATATATATATATATATACATACAAATCCGCCAGGAGTGCTCAATACCCTAAGATAGAGCAAATAATAAAAAGATAAATCTAATGAGTCAGACGAACCTATAAATTGAATGTCTCAGTAACATAAGTCGTTAATGCTCTTCAGGCGGCTAAGATCTTAGCCCTGACAGAGCATCTAGCGAAACTTTTTAGGTAGGTTCGCTGACTCATTAGATTATTATCTTATATATATAATATATATATATAATATATATATATATATATATAAATCTGCAAACGACAGCCTCAGTACGCAGTTTTTTTCTATCAGATTCATTTCCATAGCAAACTACTATATAAGTACTGCAACTACTATACAACTACTTCGACTAATGTTAGTAGTAGAGGTAATCTAGTTGTAGTAGAATAGTAGTAGTAGTAGTAGTAGTAGTTGTCTACTAATTAAAGTATTCGTAACAAGCAAAGCTTAGCAACTAGCCAATTGCTACTGTCCGTTGAATGTAATAAGTGTAATAGTTTTGGCGAAATCAGAGAATTTACTCAGGCGATGACAAATGGAAACTAACTTAAAAAAAACTAGAAACTAGTGGACTGTAATTCTACCGACGCACCCCCTCTCACCCCCCCCACTCCGACACTCACCCACACCCCACACACACGCTCCACCAAAATCTGAAGAAACTTTTTTCCCCTTGGACCGACTTGGCGGTGTCAGTTCATCTAGAAACGGATTTACGAGGAGAAAAAAAATATTTTCGGGCTAAGTTTTTTTTTGGAAGAAGAAGAAGAAAAGATGAGACAGACAACAAAACAAAGTGACAAATGAATAGAAATTCATTATTATCATTATGCGCAAAAAATTGGCGGTTTATTGACGAAAAAATACGACGAATAACTTTTCAGAATCTTTTTTGTTTTTATCCATTCGGAATAGTGTATTTTTAAGAAGTCTTGAAAAAAAGAAAAATAAAAAATTCAACGTGCACCTAAAACAACAGGCACACAGCACACACACACACACACACACCACACACCACACACACCATTATAATATTATATATTATTGGTTGATGTTGCTAACACACAGTCGCACCACATTTAATAGCAGAGGTATTTTGAATTGGATAAAGGAACCAAACGCGTTTTAACTTGTATAGTGATTTAATAATAAATAAATGAACAATATTAATGTACATTGATTTCTCTCTCTTTCTCTCTTCTCTTTCATTCCCCCTCTCTCTCTCTCTCTCTCTCTCATCACTCACACAACACACACACACCCGACATGTATTAAATATATACTATATATCGCATTTATGCTCAAATATAGGACACGCACATTTATATAAAACACACAGATACTCACACACACTAGAACACACAAGAACACAACAAACACACAAACACACACATATATATAATATGTGTGTGTGTGTGTTGTGAACACAGTCACACATATATGGACATAGATAATAGAAAATAGAATACAGATATTATATAAGAGTTATATTTTGAATTGGTAATAGGTAAGCAAATGGTTTTTAATTGTATAGTATTTCATGTATAAAAAGACAACAACACAACACACACATCAGCAAATAAATCTTATATTAAGGATATAACCACAAACGGAATTTATTCAACCACCACTAGCATTTAATCAATCCTTACTACTATATATATATATATTATATAATATATATATATATATATAGTATTGATATATGTAACATTAAGGGTCGAGAGGTGTCGACGTCGTCAGTAGTATATTGTAAAAAGTGTCGGTGTAGGGTTTTTGTTAACTAGATACATTTTTTCTCCCATATCCATTAGGCACATATGTTTAAGTAAGAAGATTGCATAGTCCAACCTCACATCGTCTGTCATCTTCACGAAGCATATATATATATATATATATATGAAAAAGTGATAATAGGAAGGACTTACCGGTCGAATGGTGTCAGCCACATGGTCTAGTTATGATGAGGGATATGACATCAGAAAGGCTAAGACGAGCGTATGATATAACAAATAAAAAGTGCTCAACCCTAGATTTAAAATAAAAGCTGCTCAACCCCTGATTTAACCCTGAAGATCCTTATGTAAACCGAGTAAGTTTACACTTTACTGTATTATATGAAACATAATATGTATATAATATATAATATATATAAATATATATATATATATTAGGTACTTCACAAAAATATCTATACTTATTCTAACTTATTTGTACATATATATATATTATAATACACGCACCGTAATATGTATGTAGCATATGTATGGCATGCACATATATTTGGATATAACATTGACGCAGTTATACTTGATAGTAATATATTTTTACTACACAGACGTCATTACTAACTAATATATATATATATATATATATATATATATTATATATATATAATATATATATCGGTGTGTGTGTTATATAAAACCACATATATATTTATGTAATATATTTGCATAAAAGCATAAATATATATACATATACACATATTTAATACAATATATCTGTATATATATATATTTGTACACACCACGACAAACAAACAACACACACACCACTCACACATATATATAATATTTATTATAGTATATGCGCATACGTATATAATATTCTTATCACCACCAAACAGCACACACACATATATATATATATATATATATATATTATGTAAAATAAAAAGGAAATAATCCGATACATACATATAAATGGATATAATATATTTTGTACACACACACGCGAATACACACCACAACACACTCACACACACACACATAATATATATATTGTGTGTGTGTGTTGTGTGTATTAACGTATGTTGTGTAACAAATATATTATAATCATTTATATTTATGTAGTTATATATATATATATAATATATATATATATATTATAATACATATATAAATGATACACAATACATAATAATAGTATACATGCACAAAGATAAATTAATATATTGTAAACGACAACCAGACACACACACACACCACACATATATTAATTGGATCATACCTTCCCAAGGGTATTAGCGCCTAGCTGAAAAAACACAACATCGTCCAGGAATTGAACTCGGGTCGACGAGTCCATTTCCTACGACTCTAACCATTAGGCTACGCGCTTCCATATGTATATGTATGCCATATGTATATGAATTTTCTATTATTTACATTAGGATCATAATTACTTATATTTAGTATAGTGGTTTTATGACTCAAAAATAACCCCTTCCCATCTACGGACTTTAACACCCTCCGCTCTGTTAGTCCGTTAATGACTGATTTGTCTGGATACTTATTAAAGGCTGTAATAGTTAAATTATCATACCGTTGTATATTCATGGGTCCGTATATTATTATTATTATTATTATTATTATTAGCAACAGAAAACACCCTCCGGGCGTCGTAAAAAATAATTTTTGAAAGACATTGCCTGAGAGGGTGGGAGTTTAAAAATTCAATGTCAGCATAAGTAAGACAAATCCTCATATTTATTAAAGGAGTAAAAAAAAAAAAATAAAACAATTTGAAATGAAAACTGAGCCCCGTCCCTCTCAAATAAAATGTTGTGTGCATGTAATAATCAAACAATTATTTTAAATATTTTCCACATCAATTTTACACAAAATCGTAGGTATTTATTTATTTGTAAACTTTTTAGTTAACTTCTTGTTATTGTAAAAAAAAAAGTACGAGAGTAAAAAACAATTTTTAAAATTGCTTACTCAAATTTTGGGTGTATATAGCATAAGAATATTGTGACGTAATCTGTGACGTAGAGCTATGACGTAGTTTTTGTTACATACAGAAATACAGACAATCTCCATTATTAATAAGTAAAGTAAGTAAAGTCGTCGGGGTGGCCTAAAGTCGGTATCAGCCAATCAGCGAAGGAGTCTATCCCCGTTTCACTTGCGCTAGACCAAGGAAATTATTTTAGCATCTGAGGTGGAGCGCCACACCTACCATCAGCTCCTTACCTTACCGCACTGGCCCCTATTATTATTATTATTATTATTATTATTATTATTTAGTTTTTCACGCCAACGTTGGAGACTGAGTGACAACCAGTCTCCTTATGTCTCCAGGACTCTTCTGAGTATTCTAGCCGATTGGAGCAATGCGGTAGTCTGGATGGTCTCGATTCTTCCTCTGATTTCCGGTTCATCCAGACTCTTTTCCATACCCCATGGGACCGTTCCAATGGCACCAATTACAATTGGCAACATCTTCACCTTCATGTTCCACAGTTTTCTTGGTTCTCTGGCAAGGTCCAAGTATTTGTCTATCTTTTCGCTTTCTTTCACTTTCACTCGGTGATCGGCCGGGACGGCAAAATCCACGAGATGACAGGTTCTCTTTTTCTTTTGATCAAGATTAGGTCTGGTCTCCTGGCTGGGATTGGGGCATCCGTCTGTACCTCAAAATCCCAGAGTATTTTGTGCATCTCATTCTCCAGGACAGATTCCGGTTTGTTCATATATCATTTAGTGAAAATTTAATTTCTTGCACAATTCCCAGCGAATCACCTTTCCCACCCAGTCATTCTCTAGTTAGCTGCATTCGCAAATTATATGATTAATCGTTTCGCCTTTTTCTCCACACATTCCACACTTGCTATTCCGTTGTGTCCAATCTATTTTTGCTTTATATAATTTGTTCTTATAGCATTATCTTGTGCGGTGATTATAAGGATTCAGTTTCTCTCTTGAGGTTTCCTCTTCTTAGCCATGTCCATGTCTCCTGATGATGTACTATTTCTTCAGGTTGTCGCTTGAAGTACCCATATAGTTGTTTTTTCTTCTCATCTCAGTTTCCTTGTTTTTCTACATGTTGTGACTGCTCTTTCTGGCTGCTGCAATTAGTGTTTCTTTGCTCTTTTTAGTGTATTCTTCGAGAGCTCGAATTGTCGCATCTACACAGTCTATTTTTTCACACCTGCCGTAGCTGATGGTTCACTGGAGGCTGAATGACAGCAAGTCTCCTCAGGTCTCCAGGACTCTTCTGAGTATTATAGCCAATCCCAACAGTGCCGTAGTTTGGATGGTCTCGATTCTTCTTCTGATTTTTGAGTTTTTCACACCATCGTTAGCTGATGGTATTTCACTGGAGTCTGAGTGACAACAAGTCTCCTCAGATCCCCAGGACTCTTCTGAGTATTCCAGCCGATCCCATCAGTGCCGTAGTTTGGATGGTCTCGATTCTTCTTCTGATTTTTGAGTTTTTCACACCATCGTTAGCTCCTGGTATTTCATTGGAGTCTGGGTGACAGCAAGTCTCCTCAGGTCTCCAGGACTTTTCTGAGTATTCGAGCCGATCCCAACAGTGCCGTAGTTTGGATGGTCTCGATTCTTCTTCTGATTTCTGAGTTTTTCACACCATCGTTAGCTGATGGTATTTCATTGGAGTCTGAGTGACAACAAGTCTCCTCAGGTCTCCAGGACTCTTCTGTGTATTATAGCCAATCCCAACAGGGTTGTAGTTTGGATGGTCTCGATTCTTCATCTGATTTCCAATTCTCCCAAGTTCCTTTCCAGAGCTTTGGGGATCGTTCCAAGGGCACCAATTACAATTGGTAAGACCTTCATCTTCATGTTCCACAGTTTCCTCAGTTCTCTTGCAATGTATTATTATTATTTACTCCTTTTGAGTTATCACATCAGTGTTAGCTGATGGTCTTTCACTGGAGTCTGAGTGACAGCAAGTCTCCTCAGGTCTCCAGGACTCTTCTGAGTATTCTGGCAGATTGCAGCAGTGCAGTATTCTGGATGGTATCAATATTTCCTCTGATGTCCAGATTTCCCCATCCCTTTTCCAATCCCTTTGGGACCGTTCCAAGTGCACCAATTACAATTGGCATCACTTTGACTTTCATATTCCATAACTTTTTATGTTCTCTGGCAAGGTCCAGGTATTTGTCCATTTTTTTCATTTTCTTTTAGCTTCACCCTGTGATCTGCTGGAACTGCAAAATCCACCAGTTGACAAGTTATTTCTTTTTTGTTAATCAGCCCTAGGTCTGGTCTTCTTGCTGGGATAAGATGATCCGTTTTTATCTCAAAGTCCCAGAGAATTTTGTGCGTTTCGTTCTCAAGAACAGATTCTGGTTTATGCATATACCATTTTGTTGTATGGTCAAAATTTAATTTTTTGTATAATTCCCAGTGGATCACCTTCCCAGCCCAGTCATGCCTAGTTTTGTTTCCCGTTGTGCTAGTTTGCTACATTCGCTTAGTACATTGTTTACGGTCTCATCTCTATTACCGCATAGTCTACATTTACTATTTGTTGGGTCTTATCAATTTTCGCTTTGATATAGTTTGTCCTTATGGCATTATTTTGTGCAGCAATTATTAGTGATTCAGTTTCTCTCTTAAGGTTTCCTTTTCTTAACCATGTCCAGGTTTTTTCATGTGCAACCTCTTCGATTTGTCGTTTGAAGTGTCCATGTAATTATTTTTCTTCCCATTTTTGTTTTCTAGTCTTTGTTGTTTTTCTGTTTGTCCATCTGTCACATCTATTAAGTTCTTTCTTTTTTGTTAATCAACACTAGGTCTGGTCTTCTTGCTGGGATAAGGTGATCCGTTTTTATTTCAAGGTCCCAGAGAATTTCATGCGTTTCGTTCTCAAGAACAGATTCTGGTTTATGCATATACCATATTATTATTATTATTATTATTATTATTATTTTAGTCAGCAGATGTCTGGATTGGGGATTGAAAATAAAGTAACATCAAAATAAATCGAAGTCTTGTGTTTATTATCTAAAAACTAACAATGACGCAGGGCTTCTGATAGAGAGAAATCACCAACAGAAAACCAGACCCGAAGTCCCCAAGAAAGTCCAGACCTTAGAAGATTCCAGACCAAGTCAAGATGATAGAAGAAATACCAAAGACGATCAGAATACTAAAGACGGCCAAGAAATAGAATTAAAGAAAGAGGTATGCAACATTATAATTATTTAGTGCCAGTGAGGAAGGCACTATGTAACAGTGTGGAAACATCAAATAACATGCATTTCGTTCTCAAGAACAGATTCTGGTTTATGCATATACCATTTTGTTGTATGGTCAAATTATTATTTTACACCAGTTTTAATTGGTGGCCTTTCTCTATTGTCTGAGTGACAGCAAAACTCTTTAGATCTCCAGGACTCTTAAGAATTGTTAAGATCGATCCGAACAATCATTCGAATTGATCTTAATGATACATAATCTTATTTATCAATACATATGTATGAGAGGTACATTATAATTTTCTATAATGTTTTGTCTACAAAGTTGTGTGAGGCTCTGAAAAACACACTATTTTTATTCCATCATGTTGCAGGTTTTTATCCTTACGATAAAACTTACAGATACATTGTATTTACCGCGTACCCCACTTGTACGGGTCAGGCACAAGGTCCCTATTAATGTGGTACCACCCACAAACCGAAGATCATGGGTGGCAGGTGAAAAATTGCGTCGATCCCGTCGGCATTCCCCCTCAAGGGGGGCGCCTCATGCACTGGGCAATAAATCCAGCCCTGCCCCTTTAAATCGAGGGGGCAGGTGTTGCCTGGGGGGATAGCCCCCTGGGATCGACGCTATTAACTCGTAAAGATCCAGGGCCGAAGCCACTGGACCCCCGGCGTGGGCTGGAGCTACATACTTCAACTATATCCTGCTCAGCTTAATAAATTCATTCTTCATAATTTCTTGATGCAAATGAAACCAAATTTATTCAGAATTGAAATAAATCATCAATGGTTTTTGTTTTACTTTTTTTTTCTTTTTTTTTTTTTTTTTTTTTTTTTGAGGGGCGTGAGGGTTTCAATTTTAGGTGGATTTTAATAATTTCATTTTTTTTTCAATTTAGAAAAAAATTTATTCAGATTATAATGATTTTATATATTTATTTATTTTAAAAATTGAAGTCTTTTTATGTTTTATTTTGATAATTTTATGTATTTACTATTAAAGACAGAAAAATCAAATAAAAAATGGTTTCCAACAATAAAAGAACATTGTTTGACAGAATTGCAGATTGGAAAGTTAATTCGGTTGCATAAGATTATTGTCAATCCCCTGTAATTCTGAGGGGATGACCCTTTTCATACCATGGCCGGGTCCTTCCATGGAAAATTACAGAAGCCGCCAAATACGTGAAGTCACGTGGGACCTTTTTCAGAGTCCCCAGTTTGCAGTTGGACGTCAGGCAGTGAAGATGTACTGCCGAACTGTGACTCACTCTGCATACGCGCGCTATGTTAGTTAGCAGATGTTTGGTGGGGATTTAATAATAAAATAAGATCAAAAGTAAATCGAAGTCTTGTGTTTATTACCTAAAAACTAACAATGACACAGGGCTTCTGATAAGGAGAAATCCCTAACAGAAAACCAGACCCGAAGTCCCCAAGAAAGTCCAGACCTTAGAAGATGACAGACCAAGTCAATATTGTAGAAGAAATACCAAAGACGATCGGAATACTAAAGACGGCCAAGATATAGAAGAAAGAAAGAGATATATAACATTATAATTATTTAGTGCCAGTGAGGAACATTAAAAAATTATATGGTTTATGGTTTATGGTTTATATAGTTTCGATTTTCCTTCTAATCTCCAGTTCCTCCAGGCTTCTTTCCAAACCCTTTGGGACTGTTCCAAGTGCACTAACTACCGTTGATATCACTGTCACCTTTATGTTCCACAGTTTTTTATAATGTCCCTGGCAATATCCAAGTATTTGTCTATCATTTCGTTTTTCTTTCATTTTCACTTTTTGGCCCGCTGAGACGGCACAATCCACTAGACGACCAATTCTTTTTTATCTTATTTCTCTGAATGTTTGAGATGAGGCTTGAAGTTTTTATTAATACACTAGCTCTTAACACCTTTACATTGCAACAAAGTATGAAGTATTTACCTGTTTAAAATGATTGTGAACTGTATTAATATACTGGCTCTTAAAACCCTTATATTGCAACTAAGTATAAAGTGTTTACCTGTTTAAAATGATTATGAAATTTATTAATACATTAGCTCTTAAAAAAAACTTTATATTGCAACTAAGTATGAATTGTTTACCTGTTTAAAATGATCGTGAACCTTATAAATATACTGGTTTTTTATTGATAATTTATTAATATACAGGTTCTTAAAACATTGATATTGCAACTAAGTATGAATTAGTATTATCTGCGTTATTCGGACTATTGTCCCCATCTTTATTGTTATTTGTACAACGTTTCGGTCGATATGCCCTCCGGCCTTCTTTGGGTATTTCTTGTCGGACTCGGGAACCTTCTCGGACTCGGGAACCTTCTTTTCGAACTCGAGAACTTTCTTGTCGTATTCGGGAGCCATCACGGAACTTTGAACCTAACCCTTTATTTAGTCCACGGTGGTATCCTGTTCTCATTCCGCTAACCATAGCTGGGGTAGAAGTTGTGTTAATCAATTATTTTTCTAACTGCCTTCACTCAGGATTGAACTCGGGTTCTAGAGATAACTGTCGCTTAGAACTGTCTTAACCTAACTACCTTATCCACTAGGCCATGTCTTTTAATCTTGTTAACATTTGGGTACTTTTTGTGTGTCTGTTCTATATGGTTTAAGCTCGCCCGTATTAGTGTATAAACCCCAATATAGTTGTTGTTTTCCTTCTTGTGGTCTGATAAGCTGAAAGGGAATTTAGGAAAAGAAGTGAAAGGAATAAAGATAAGGGTAACTTTAGGGTAAGACTTTTATTCGTTGATTTATACTATTTCTTAAGTTCTTCCTTCTTGTGGACTGGTAAGCTGAAAGGGAATTTAGGAAAAGAAGTGAAAGGAATAAAGATAAGGGTAACTTTAGGGTAAGACTTTTATTCGTTGATTTATACTATTTCTTAGGTTCTTCCTTCTTGTGGGCTGGTAAGCTGAAAGGGAATTTAGGAAAAGAAGTGAAAGGAATAAAGATAAGGGTAACTTTAGGGTAAGACTTTTATTCGTTGATTTATACTACTTCCTAGAGGGGAGATATTTTCCCGAGCAAGTCAATAGGTATTTCTCCTTCAAAGTCTTGGAGTAAAAAGCACCGAGAGTCCTTTTTGGCGTCAAGAATTCGGTGGTTTTCTGCTCATGTCGAGAGGGCTCTTCCGGTCTCAGGCCTTCTTTTTTTGTATCTTTTTTATTTATTTCTTATATTAGATTTAATTTTGTTTTTTGTTTTATTCATTTTTATTTGATTTAATTTTATTTTTATCAATCCCCACAAACGCCATGCTGAGATTAGGTGATCCGTTTTTATCTCAAAATCTCGGATAATTTTATGCGTCTCATTTTCTAGTACAGATTCTGGTTTATATATATATATATATATATATATATATATATATATATATATATATATATATATCAACTCTCCGCGTGAGCAGGAGGTGACACAAGGTCAATTTCTTAAGCGGAGTTTAACAGGTTTGAATTTGGAGTTTTCCTTTTCCTAGACTGGTTACCTAACCAAGGTTAAAGAGTCCAGTCAGCCCTATCATAGCTGAAGGGTATTAGTACTGCGAAACGCCAACAGCCTCATCCAGGATTTGAACTTGGGTGGACGAGTCCATTCCCTACGACCATGCACCTCCTGGTTTTGTGCATATACTATTTGGTATTAAGGAAAAAGTTTAATCACTTGCACAATTTTCAGTGAATTACCTTTCCCACCCAGTCGTGCCTTGTCTTGTACTCCCTTTGTGCAAGTTTGCTGCATTCGCTTATTAGAGAATTAACCGTTTCGTCTCTGTCTTTAGGCATCCAACACTGACTGTTCTATTGCGTCTTATCTATTTTGCTTTGATATAGTTTGTTCTTATAACATTGTTTTGTGTTGCAATTGTTAAGGATTCAGTTTCTCTTTAGAGGTATCCCCTTCTTAACCATGTCCAGGTCTTCTCGTGTCTCATCTCTACAGTTTATCGCTTGAAGTATCTATATATTTGGGTTTTTTTTTCTCATTTCTGTCTTTTCTAGTTTTTTTTTTCGTTTTGTTTTTTTGTTTTTCGCCCTTTTTAGTCATGGACAGTTCAGCCTCCAGGATCCCGTCCTTAAGCATCGGGGGATCTTACCTCTCTACAGGGCTACAGTCAGCGTATTCTACAATCCCAGCCGACAGGCCATGATTTAGGAATAGAGGTCATCGATCTCTTCATGTACCCGGGCGGGTACACTTCTACCCAAACAAGTCCATGTACTGTAATTTATGTATTGTTAAGTTACACAAATATCCTCTATGTAGATTGCTCGTTCTCAGCTGCGATTTAAGGATGTCTTCAATAATGATCGCAGGTGCTTCCAGCTGGGAAGATTTGACTCAGGACCGTCCTCGGTGACGACAGGCTCTCCGTAGCAGACTATTCATGTCTGCACCGGCACATCAGCATCTGCAGGAACAGCCTTCACATTTGACATCAGTGATCGGGGCTGTTTTTTTCGAACAGTGGCAATACTACTACCAGCTGGGAAAATTTGGCTCAGGGTCGCCCTCGGTGGGGGCAGACACTCCGTAGCGGACTATTCATGTCTGAAGTCAACCTTACGCAATACCAAGAAGCCAAGAGGTCCAGAAGGAAGTGACGGTAACGGAGCACCAGTACATCAACATCTTCAGGAACAGCCTTCACATTTGACATCTGTGATCGGGACTGTTTTTCGAACTGTGGCATTACCACAACCAGCTGGGAAAATTTGGCTCAGAACCGCCTTCGGGGGCTGTTTTTGGAACATTAAATAGAAAAAAAATTGAGTTAAAAAAATGGAATGCACATTAAGAATGAATAAACAAAACGTCTTCGGTATAAAATAATCCAATGAGGGTTGGCATGCCGGAAAATCCAAGCGGACGAGAGAGAAAGAGAGAGAGAGAGAGAGAGAGAGAGAGATGGAGGAGAGAGAGAGAGAGAGGAGGAGAGAGAGATGGAGGAGAGAGAGAGGAGAAGATAGATAGACAGAGGAGAGAGAGAGAGAGAGAGAGAGAGAGAGAGAGAGAGAGAGAGAGGGAATAATGACGTAAAGATTGAGGAAGATTTAAGTGAAAGCAGAGAAAAATAAGGGGAATTAAGAGGGTAGGGTTGAAATAGATAGATAGATAGGGTTGGCAGAGAGAGAGAGAGAGAGAGAGAGAGAGAGAGAGAGAGAGAGAGAGAGAGAGAGAGAGAGAGGAGAGAGAGAGCGAGATTTATAAATGATTATGATAATTGTTGAATGATTTCGGCATAAAATAACCCAATAAGGTTGACATGCCATAAACCAACAAAAACTAGCAAGACTATTGAGTTAAACATTGGTAGTGATTAGTACACAGTAATTCGAATAACTTATCACATAATGTTTTCTAACTTTGCAGTATAACTTGCGTTGTGCTATGAGTCGATAAGGAAAAAACAATACAATGCCGTACGTACTCGTGGATGAGTCGATTATTTCGGGTTCAAAATATCAGTGATTAATGACACGCTTTCCGCATTTATCGATTCTTGCGCATAAATCGACCTTTGTCTTTGGGTCAATTGGTACAAATATCACTAGATTTTCCAGCACAATAGGGTTAAATGTTCTTGGTTTGTTTTGTTTTACGGCATATCAACCTCAGTGGGTCATTTAATGCCGATAAAGTTTTGAAATAAATCAATTCTTAATGGATAATACAATTTTTTTATAAATACATTTTTCTATTTAACCCATAGATGGGACCCTAACAGGTAATACCACTCCGGGTCAGAGTGGACCAGGGAGCAATGGTGATGAAGGGGTGCTCCACATTCCCCAAACCTCCAAACCTCCGACCGCCCGTCTAGCCCAAGATAGGGCCAAAGTGGAGTATTGCATGTTATGAACTGCTCATCCACCTGGGCTCTATCCTTAAGCATCACGGGTCGCCACTCACGGCCAACAGGTGGCCCCATTGGGGGAGTCTTACCCCTCTGCAGAGGTGCAGTCGGTGCATTCTAACGCCCAGTCGACAGGGCGGTTAAATGTTCTAAATAATGAAAGCAAATGGTAAATTTCACTCACGACCTGATTTTCACGGATCCGAACTTCGGGTGTGCTGGTATCCACACGTCTGAAGTCTAATAAATTTTAGACGCTAAGGGACAGACTTTCACTCTGTTAGAGACTTCAGACTTATGAATGCAAGGTTACCTGAACATCGGGAACGTGAAACTCAGAGTCGTGAGTAAATCTACCT
>JALAJA010000110.1:133481-135981 GCA_023376005.1 Doryteuthis pealeii | reverse complement strand
TTTGGACACCTCTCATATATATATATATATATATATATATTATAATGTGTGTGTGTGTGTGTGTGTGTGTGTATTTGTGTGTGTATATATATACACACGTATATATATATGGTTGAATAAGGCCATTTCTACAAGTTCGGCTGTGAGCGCGCAGTGCCCAGGCGTTCAGCTTTGTTTTTATGTATTTGTATATATATATATATATATATATATATACCAAACCGTCCGCACGAACAGGATACGACGCAAGGTCAATTTCTTAAGCGGAGTTTAACAGGTTTGAATTCACAGATTTCCTTCTCCTAGACTGGCTACATAGCCATAGTTAAAGATCCCAGTCTGCCCTTCTATTTAAATATAGCTCGAGGAAGAATTAGATTCATACCTTTTCCAAGGGTATTAGCACAATGTGAAATGTAGACAGCCTCGTCCAAGATTTGAACTCGGGTCGACGAGTCCATTTCCTACAACACTAACCATTACACCACGCGCCTCCATAATTGATTATTTTACTAAGTTTAGTTGAGATTTGGCACAAGGCTCGATTATGGGGCACCCAGTGAGAATCGAACTCACTAACAATGGTCTGCGAATCTAGCTTGCTAACCATTACACCACTTGAGGTGCCCAATATATTATGTTATAGTTATTTACTAAGCTTAGTTTATATGTGACACAAGGCCAGAAGTATAGGCCACCCAGTGAGAATCGAACTCACTAACAATGGTCAGCTAATCAAGCTTGCTTACTATTATACCACGTGAGGTGCCCAATATATTTTGGTATAGTTATTTACTAAGCTTAGCTTAGATGTGGCACAAGGCCAGATTATGGGGCACCCAGTGAGAATCGAACTCACTAACAATGGTCTGCGCATCTAGCTTGCTAACCATTACACCAAATGAGGTGCCCATTATTTTATCATATAAGTGGCTGAGGGTCAATCACCAGTGCTATTTCTACCAATTTATTAATACACATAAAATTAATGAAAATGAAAATTACCAATTTATTAATACTAAAATTAATGAAAATTATTTATTAAAACATTTAATGAAAATTATTTCTACCAATTTATTAATACACATAAAATTAATGAAAATTATTTCTACCAATTTATTAATACACATAAAATTAATGAAAATTATTTCTACCATTTATTATACACATAATTAATGAAATATACCAATTTATTAATACACAAAAATTAATGAAAATTATTTCTACCAATTTATTAATACACATAAATTAATGAAAATTATTTCGACCAATTTATTAATACACATAAAATTAATGAAAAATTATTTCTACCAATTTATTAATACACATAAAATTAATGAAAATTATTTCTACCAATTTATTAATACACATAAAATTGAAAATGAAAATTATTCTACCAATTTATTAATATACATGAAGTTAATGAAAATTATCTCTACCAATTTATTAATACACATAAATTAATGAAAATTATTTCTACCAATTTATTAATACACATGAAGTTAATGAAAATTATTCTACCAATTTATAATACTGAAGTTAATGAAATTATCTCTACCAATTTATTAATACACATAAATTTAATGAAAATTATTTCTACCAATTTATTAATACACATAAAGTATGTGAAAATTATTTCTACCAATTTATTAATACACATAAAGTTAATGAAAATTATTTCTACCAATTTATTCATACACATAAAATTAATGAAAATTATTTCTACCAATTTATTAATACACATAAAGTTAATGAAAATTATTTCTATCAATTTATTCATACACATAAAATTAATGAAAATTATTTCTACCAATTTATTAATACACATAAAATTAATGAAAATTATTTCTACCAATTTATTAATACACATAAAGTTAATGAAAATTATTTCTTAAACAAATCATATATAGATATATACCAACCCCATCCGAACGAGCAGGATGTGGCACCAGGTCAATTTCTTAAGCAAAGTTTTAACAGATTTGAAATCAGAACTTTCCTTCTCCTAGACTGGTTGCCTAGCGTAGGGTAAAGAGCCCATGGGTGGAGGGAGAATAGTTGGATTCATATCTTTCCTAAGAGTATCAGCGCTATGTGAAAAGCAAAAAGCCTCGTCCAGAATTTGAATTCATGTTACCGTGTCTATTTCCTACGACGCAGCGCCTCCACAAATCATTTAGATAAAAAAAAAAAAAGAGTTGGCCACAACGGTTTATATGCCATTAAACCAACAATTTATTTTTCTGTATGATTAACGTTTGCACAATTTCCAGTGGTTCACCTTTCCTACCCAATCATGCTTGCTCTTGTACTGACCTCTGTGTTAGCTTGCTGCTTTCGCCTATACAGTTTACTGATTCAAAACCTACACTTCCTATCCTCCTGAGTCTTATCTATTATTCTTCAACGTCCTGCCGGTGAGGTTTCGAATGCGCTGATTGTACCCCCTGTAAAGAGGCTCCCCTTCAGAAACCCCCCCGAACAAATGGGCGTTATGGGT
>JALAJA010000110.1:125981-128481 GCA_023376005.1 Doryteuthis pealeii | reverse complement strand
GCGTGCATATCGGTTTAAATGTAAGGCGTTAACAAATCGAGAAAAAGTCAATCTCTGTATGTACATTTCAGCCTATTTGGCTGATATATATATCAGTTTAAAATAATCGAGAAAATCTGGGTAAGCCAGCTAGTGTAATGGTTAGAGTCTCAGCCTTACAGGTAGGGTTTCACGCCACAAAAGCACTGCCCTGTCTATAGCTCTGCTGATGAGGCCTAATGGGCTGAAATGTACATACAGAGATTGACTTTTTCTCGATTTGTTTAACGCCTTACATTTAAAAACCGATATATACACGCCTAATTCATTTAATTATAACTAATTAATTTCCAAATTAGGATATGACTTATCAATTAAGCACATTAATATTATATGATATATATAATAATATATATTATTATAATCTCCCATATATTATATGATAGTACATTGTATATAATATTGGTATATTAATATATAGTATTATATAATATAATTAATATTTAATATTATTTATTATCATATCTTTCCTGTTATCGTATATACATCTTACCATTAATTATTATTATATATCCATGTTATGTTTTATATATATAAATACTATAATGTCGCCGCTACCTCTCTCCCCCTCCCTCTGTTCATTGCGCTCCCCCCGCTCTTTCTCACTTCTTCTTCTCTCTCTTCCTCCTCTCTCTCTCTCTCTCCCTCTCTCCTCTTTTCTCTACTCTATTCCAAATCTATTTATCTATATCATATTTCAACCCTACTCTCATCTATGTTCGTCCTGTCAGGGGTAACTCACTTTCGTTAATCATCTCTTTCTCCCTCTTCCTCTTCTCTCTTCTCTCTCTCATTCGTGTCTCCCTCTGGGCATAATCTACTATTGAGTCTAATCTGGTTCAAACAACCCTACCCACCCATAATTCCCCGTATTTATCTCCCCTCTCTACATTGTATTTCTCTCTGGCCATCTCCTCCCTCCTCTCTCTTCTCTCTCTATCCAATTTTATATCAATATTTCTATCTTATCGTACCTACTCTATTCCCCTTATTTTCTGTCCACTCGTGCTTAAAACTCACTTTCTTTTTTACGCGTTATTCCTCTCTCCCCCTTGCTTCTTCTCCTCTCTCTTCCTTTTCTCTCTCTCTCTCTCTTCTTCCTTCGTCTTCTTGCCCACACTTATCTATATTATTTATTAATCTATCTCGGTCAACTAGCGAACTTATTTTCTCTCCACATTACTGTGTATTCTCTCTCTTCTTTCTCTCTCTTTCTCTCCTCCGTCTCCGTATCTCTCAATGTATCTATCAATCTATGTATCTATCTATTTATTCACTCCTTCTTCCTTATTTTTCCTGTCCCCGTTAACTCACTTTTTACGGTTGTTTCTGTCTTCTCTTCTTTCTCTTCCTCTCCTTCCTGGTCTTAATCTCCTTCTTCTGTCTCTCTCATTTTTTATCTATACTGTTACCTCCGGGATAATTCCTTATTTTTTTCTCTTCACTTCGTTACGTTATGTTTTCCTCTCGTCTGCTCCTCTCCTCTCCTTCTCTCCTCTCTCTCTCTTTCATTACCATAAATACTATTATCTTATCAACCTACTTCTTTTATTCCTCCTTATTTGTGTCTATTAAAACATTTTCGTTTTCTCTCTACCCTATCTCTCCTTCATTTCCTATATGCTTTATCTATCTATCTACTTCTCGTTTAGTTACCTACTACCCTCATAATTCTTATTTTCTCGTCATCTTCTTAGGTGTTATTCTGTGTCTCTCCTTCTTTTTTTCTCCTCATTCTCCCACCTCTTCCTCCTCTCCTCCCCGTCTTCATGGCTCTCTCTTTCTATGCCATCTACTATCTACTATTATCTATCTTCTTTATTTCACTAACGTAATAACGTTCTCTTTCATTCCTTTTTTCCTGTCCTTCCTGTGGTTAAACTTCCTTTCTTTTAGTTTTCTTCTCCTCTCTCTCCCGTCTCTCTCCGTCTCATCCTTCTTTCCTCTTTTTTTATCCTTCTCCCTTCTTCTCTGCTCGCTCCACTTTTCCGACTTCTCTCCCTTCTCTCTCTCTCATCTCTCCATCTCTCTCTCGTCTCTCTCTGCCACACCTATCTATCTATTCTATCTAATCTATTTATCTATCTACTGCGTTTAAACCCCTACCTCATAAATACCTCCGCTTATTTTCCTCCACTCTCTTTTAAAGTGTATTCCCTCTTTCGCCCCCCTCAGTCTCTCTCATACTCTCTCTCTCCGTCTCTCTCCATCTCTGTGTGTCGTGTGTGTGTGTGTGTGTATTCTATCTATCCTATCTATTTATTCTATCTATCTATCTATCTCGTTCCAAAACCTCCTCTAATTCCCCTTATTTTTTCTCGTCATCTCTTAGGTTTGTTATTCTCACTCCTCCGCTCCCCCTCCCCTTCTCCTCCCTCCATCCTCGTCGCTCTCCTCTCCTCACCGCTCCTCCCATCCTCCTCTCTCCCCCCTCCCTCTCCCTTCTTCCGTCATCTCCCTC
>JALAJA010000110.1:102933-120433 GCA_023376005.1 Doryteuthis pealeii | reverse complement strand
GGGTGAGGTCTTTAGTAGTGCGATGTTTAATGAGCTAGTCAAGTAGACTCTTGCTACTGGTGACCCATACTCCTGTCTATGTGTCACTACTAAACTACACTGAGTAAAGTACTTTGCATTCTTTAATAACTAAACTTAGTATAGTATTAGAAAAAAAGTGACCTGATTGGTGTGTAACTATATCATATATTATATATATATATATATATATATATATATATATATATATATTGTTGTATAGTTTCAAGTATTCCTATATCTCTTATTATAATGGAGATTGTGTGCTTTTCTGTCTGTAACCGAAACTAAATCACTACTCAAGTCACAATTCTCTTTGTTATTGAGGTCAAATTGACCATGAATTTATTTTTATTTAAACCTCAATCATTAATAAAATTGTTTTACATTATTAATACTGTTAACCATATCTACATACTAACAACATGCAATTATATTTATATATACAACAAAATAGCGGTTTACAGTGTGAACGGGAAAGCTAATTTGCATATTGATATTAAAAATTTGATTTTAATAAATATGTGCTTAGTATTATTGATTTCTAACTGTTTGGTTTTATTTAAATGAATATAAGCAAAAATCTCTTCAATGAATCTTAAATGAAATCCATTAACAAGAAAAAATAACTGTCATTTTATTCTTTGCTTCCTCTTTTAACTAAATACTTAAATTAGAAAAAATAACAATGAAAGACGAGAGTGATGGAAGAGTAAATTTCAATTGTTCTATTTTTTTATTATACTCCCTCTGTTTCAAATCTTTTTATCTGCATTCTTATTTAGTTTCATTAGACTTTCTAATTTAATACGATATTTTATTACATTAAAACTTAAATACTTGCGCCCGGAGGGTGCATATATTTGCTAGTAATACTAATACTTATTTTATAACATTAAAACATAAATACTTGCACTCGGAAGGTGCATATATTTGCTAGTGAAATTAAAGAAATAAATACGACCGGAGAATTAGTAAAAAAAAACATTAAAATCATTTTGCTAAAATTTGCAATTAAGTCTAAAACTGGCCCGTCTTATATGTAAGCTAACCGTTAGCTGCTGAAAATTAACATACGAATAAGTTAATTTATCGCTCGCACTCGCCAATCTCTCTTTATGCTCACACAGAAAACTAACATATATAAAAAGTAGTTAATCAAGATATATATATAGAGAGAAGGGGAAAGTGACAAGCAGAATGTGAAGTAAGAGACGGGTGAGTTTTTGTTTGGTTTGTTTGGTTTGTTTTGTTTTACGGCATATCAACCTCAGTGGGTCATTTAATGCCGATAAAGTTTTGAAATAAATTCTTTCTTAATGGATAATACAATTTTTTATAAATACATTTTTCTATTTAACCCATAGATGGGACCCTAACAGGTACTACCACTCCGGGTCAGAGTGGACCAGGGAGCAATGGTGATGAAGTGGTGCTCCACATTCCCCAAACTTCCAGAACTGGAACCTCACCATTAGATAGAGTTTAACGTCATTCCCAGGACATGTAGACCCGCAGCCACCGCTTTCTAGCACCCATATGATAAAAAGGGGTTGGGGCTTGCCATAAGGGCAATAGGGTTGGGAAAATCATATAGGTGCTAGGGCTTGATGTGACCAGCCGATTGATCGGAGGGTGAGTTTTTGTCTTAATTGCAAATTACGACTAATTAGAATAAAATAAAATGGATTTTTTTCGAACAAAACTTAATCCCGAAACTAAGGAATGTATTTTATGTCATTAAACTAAATAGGAAAAAAAGCCTTTATTCACTCGAGGGGATGGAAAATGTTTTTTTGATTGGTTAGATGGTTTTGTTTAATGGCGTATAACCCCTTGTAGGTTATTTAATGTCAATTTTCATACCTTTTTTGCATAAATTCTTTGTAAGCGAATATTTTGTAGGCAAATATTTAGTTCGTCTAAATTTTGGTTGGATACATGGCGTGATGGATAGTTAATACAGTCCGAATTAACACCGCCCTGTCGGTGGGGCGTTAGAATGCACCGACTGCACCTCTGCAGAGGGATAAGACTCCCCCAATGGGGCTACCTGTTGGCCGTAGGTGGCGACCCGTGATGCTTAAGGATAGAGCCCAGGTGGATGAGCAGTTCATGACGGGCGGTCGGAGAGGCCCCCTCCGATCAATCGGCTGGTCACGTCAAGCCCTAGCACCTATATGATTTTCCCAACCCTATTGCCCCTATGGCAACCCCCAACCCCTTTTTATCATATGGGTGCTAGAAGGGGTGGCTGCGGGTCTACATGTCCTGGGAATGACGTTAAACTCTATCTGATGGTGAGGTTCCAGTTTTGGAGGTTTGGGGAATGTGGAGCACCCCTTCATCACCATTGCTCCCTGGTCCACTCTGACCCGGAGTGGTAGTACCTGTTAGGGTTCCATCTATGGGTTAAATAGAAAAATGTATTTATAAAAAAATTGTATTATCCATTAAGAATTGATTTATTTCAAAAGTTTATCGGCATTAAATGACCCACTGAGGTTGATATGCCGTATAACAAAACAAACCAAACCGAATTAACAATCACCTCAAGACTTCTCAGCACTCCTTAAAACTAGATGCAGTTTAACATCATACCCAGGACACTTAGATCCTCAATCGATGCTTTCTAGAATATACATGATAAAAGGGTTGGGGTTTGCCATAAGAGCCATGCCGTCGGGACTATAATATTGGTGCTAGACCGTGACCAACCGATTGATCGGGGTGGTCCTCTACAGCCAACCACATAGGGCCAAAGTGGAATGTTGTAAGTCATATACTTCTCAGCCACTAGGATTCCGTCTTTAAGCATGACAGGTCGCCACTCACAAAGAACTTTTGGCGCTATTGGACAGTACTGAGTCTGCTCAATGCTCTGTAACATTCCCTCTGTCCAATATATATATATATATATATATATATATATATATATATATATATATGTGTGTGTGTGTGTGTGTGTGTGTGTGAAGAAAGAAAGTGAATCCGACGGTATGTAGTATATTAAGAAAAATGAAAAAACACAGGTTTAAATGGGTTAAGTGGTGAGTTTATTGGCCGACGCTGCAGTGTTTCGTCAAAAAAAAATTGTTAAACAGACTGAATGACAAGGATTACCACTCGCTTTTCTCGTTATTCTGTGATAAATAATTTCTTATCTTATGCCCTGAAGATGATCTAATTAATAGATCGAAACACTGCAGCGTCGGCCAATAAACTCACCACTTAACCCATTTAAACCTGTGTTTTTTCATTTTTCTTAATATACTACATATATATATATATAAATATATATATATATTTTACTTTATTTACTATATTACAAAAAAAAATTTAAATTAGAGATCAAAGGAAAAAAAAAGAAATAACACAAAAAAAAAAAAAAGAAAAAGAGGGAGAAAGGAAAAAGAAAAGAAAAGAAAAGAGAAAGCGAAACAAAAGCTAAGTATATACATTTTTCTATGGACGGTTTTTATTTATTTTTTTATTTTGAATTTTGACATGGCAACAAACTTGGAACATTTAACCGGATGACAGACAATATTAGAACATTTGTTCTCAACAAACATTTTAAAAAAAAAAAAAGAGAGAAACAAGAAATTACAGTTATTCGCCCATTTAATTCATAAAGGAGGAGAAGAAGAAAGAGAAAAAAACGGAGAGGAAAAGGAAATAAGAAGAGAAATTGTAACCACACAAATAAAAACATAAGCATATCCATTTCTGAAAAGAAACTCTGATGATGAAGTTCATGCTTCGAAATCGATAAGACAAAAATAACATCTTTTTGTTTTTATTTTTCATACGCATTGTATTGGCCTTCAAAATATTAATATATTATAACATACTTAACAATGCTTCAAGCAAATTACCAATTGCTTTATATATATATATATATATATATATATATATGCAAAAATGATTAATTTTTAAGCCTTTTTCTTTACCAAATCTATTGCTCTGTACAAAATTATTGAATATTGACTTCTCAAATTTAAAATCCAGTTGTTAGAAAATGCACACCTTAGAATTATCATAACACCAAGTAACTGATCTCATTGATTTCCATTTAATAAACAAGAGGATTTTTCATTACACCTCTTTTTTATACTGCCCTGTCGGTGGGGCGTTAGAATGCATCGACTGCACCTCTGCAGATGGGTAAGACTCCCCCAATGGGTCACCTGTTGACGTGGGTGGCGACCCGTGATGCTTAAGGATAGAGCCCAGGTGGATGCGCAGTTCATGACAAGCAATACTCCACTTTGGCCCTATCTTGGGCTAGACGGGCGGTCGGAGAGGCCCCCTCCGATCAATCGGCTGGTCACGTCAAGTCCTAGAATCTATATGATTTTCCCAACCCTATTGCCCTTATGGCAAGCCCCAACCCCTTTTTATCATATGGGTGCTAGAAGGCGGTGGCTGCGGGTCTACATGTCCTGGGAATGACGTTAAACTCTATCTGATGGTGAGGTTCCAGTTTTGGAAGTTTGGGGAATGTGGAGCACCCCTTCATCACCATTGCTCCCTGGTCCACTCTGACTCGGAGTGGTAGTACCTGTTAGGGTCCCATCTATGGGTTAAATATAAAAATGTATTTATAAAAAAATTGTATTATCCATTAAGAATTGATTTATTTCAAAACTTTATCGGCATTAAATGACCCACTGAGGTTGATATGCCGTAAAACAAAACAAACCAAACCAAACCAAACCAAACCAAATCTTTTTTATATAATGCTTAAATAGAACAGTTCACTTTGATAATGAAACATTTTTCTTATCTGTAGTACTACTTTTACTAGAAAATATGTCTCCTCTGGGCACAAGCATTTTAGTTTTAATATAATTAAATACTATACTTTATTACGAAGACTAATGAAATTAAATAAGAACACACAAAAAGAGCACTCTCATTTTTACTTTATTCTAATTGGTTTCAGTGCAAGGAAATTGCTAAAGAAACAGTTTTATTATCCATGGTATTATTTTTACTAGCAGGACCCGTGTATACACCATGGTATGATAATTTGATTATTACAATGTTTAATAAGTTTACTTAAGAACTATTGTAAAATAGTTCAATATGTAAAAGTGTCATAATCCCGACTTAATTCTCCCTCACACTTTTTTTTTCCTTTTTTCATCTGTATGGTCAAGGGAGTTGAAGACCAGAAAAAAAATTGCCTGAAATTTCTAAAAATAGAAAAAAAACTTTTTGTTTACTCTAACGTATCAGGCAAGTATATATATAGCAATATATGTGCACATATATATATATATGTGCACATATATATATATGGTAATCCACAGACACGTGTTTCGACTAATCAAGTCTCTTCAGAGTGGATAGACATTTTGTAAGTTACCTACAGCCGGAATTGAAATCCGGTCGGTTGGGTGTCAGTCCGGCACCTTAACCATTAGGCTGTCTTCACTTACAGAATGGGAAGGGGATTTTAACTCTTTTAATACACACATCGCTTTGTGTGTAAAGGCCGTCACAGAGTGCTCCATTCCTTAGCGTTGCGCTTTACGCTTTGTTGGGGCGTCAGCGAGATCCTCCCCAGAGTGCTCAACCCTAGCAATATATATATATATATATATATATATATATATATATATATATATATATTGTTTCAGATAAATTGCTATTTTAATATTTCTTTGTTCATAAGAAAGGCCTAATATATCGAATTTTATGCCTAGCGTTTTATTTTTGACTCTAACACTTTATTCACAGGAATATGTTTAAAAAGAAAATACCTTTTTATTTTGTTTTAAATGACTACGAGTTCCCCTCCCAACCCCTCCCCCCACCATCTTCCCGGCTATCTCGCGGCAAAAATTTAAAAAAAAATTAATAATTAAGACATGCTTATTCATTAGAAAGTCAACCTGTGAATTGGACACACAACGAATATATATATATATATATATATATATATCTTATTATAATGGAGATTGTGTGTTTTTCTGTCTGTAACCGAAACTATATTCCTGCTCACGTCACAATACTCTTAGTTATTGACATCACATTCTCCATGATTTTATTTTTATCTAAACCTCAATTATTAATAAAATTGTCTTACATTATTAATACTGTTAACTATGTCTACATACTGACAACATGCAATTATATTTATATATACAACAAAATAGCGGTTTACAGTGTGAACGGGAAAGCTAATTTGCATATTAATATTAAAAAATCGAATTTAATAAATATGTGCTTAGTATTATTGATTTCTAACTGTTTGGTTTTATTTTAATGAATATAAGCAAAAATCTCTTCAATGAATCTTAAATTAAATCCATTAACAAGAAAAAATAACTGTCATTTTATTATTTACTTCCTTTTTTAACTAAATACTTAAATTAGAAAAAATAACAAGAAAGACGAGAGTAATGGAAGAGTAAATTTCAGTTGTTCCATTTTTTATTATACTCCCTCTGCTTCAAATCTTTTATTATACTCCCTCTGTTTCAAATCTTTTTATCTGTATTCTTATTTAGTTTCATTAGCCTTTCTAATTTAATACAATATTTTATTACATTAAAACTTAAATACTTGCACCCGGAGGGTGCATATATTTGCTAGTATATATATATATATAGCAATATATAAGTATATATATATCAAACAATAATTGATCCACTCGGCTTTAGTATGATAATAGATTATGGTCGTTTTGTTATGGGTAATGGCTAACGAGCTCGGCTAGTAAACGAATACTAACCTAAGTTAAGGTTAGTATAGTATAATGAACACCTTTGTATTGTTCAATGGGTAACGAACAAGGCTTGCAAAACTTAGTAAACTAAACTAAGCTTAGTTTACTAATATGAGAGGCAGAGAGAATAAAATAGATAAAGGTAAAAGTAGAGAGAGGTAGAACGATAGAAAGATAGATAAATATAAGCAGGTTAGATTAGATAGATAGGTATTGGTAACCGGGGACAGATAGATAGATAGATAGATAGATAGATAGAAACAAACCGGAGTAGATAGATAGATAGATAGATAGATAGAGGACCGGGTTAGATAGATAGATAGATAGATGGATAGATACAGACCGGAGTGGATAGAAAGATAGATAAATCGATAGATAGATACAGACTGGAGTAGATTGATAGATTGATAGATAGATAGATAGATAGATAGATAGATACAGCCTGGATTAGATAAATAGATAGATAGATAGATACATACATACATACCGGATTAGATAGATAAATAGATAGATTGATAGAGGGATAGATAGATACAGACCGGATTAGAGAGATAGATATATAGATACAGACTGGATTAGATAGATGAATAGATGGATAGATTGATAGATAGATATATTGATAGATAGATAGATAAAGACCGGAGTAGATAGATAGATAGATAGATAGATAGATAGATACAGACCGGATTAGATAGATAGATAGATAGATAGATAGATTGATGGATAGATAAATAGATAAATAGATAGATAGAAACAGGCCGGAGTAAATACATAGATATATAGATAGATAGATAGATAGATAGACAGACAGACATACAGACAGATAGATAGATAGAAACAAACCGGAGTAGATAGATAGATACAGATAGATAGATAGGTAGATAGAGACCAGATTAGATAGATAGATAGATAGATATATAGATAGATAGATAGATACAGACCGGAGCAGATAGATAGATAGATAGATAGATAGATAGATAGATAGATAGAAACAGACCGGAGTAGATAAATAGATAGATAGATAGATAGATAGATATACTGAGAGAGATAGATTAATATGGAAAAATTGATAGAGAGATAGAGCTGAACAGTCTGAGAGAGAGAGAGAGAGAGAGAGAGAGAGAGAGAGAGAGAGAGAGAGAGAGAGAGAGAGAGAGGGGGGGCTGGGGGTATTAGTAATGTGCTTTTCTTCCATGCCGCCACCACCACCCCCAAATGACTCTTCGTATGTCCGTTTGTCTCTAAAGACAAGCGCGCCACATTTTACGAACGCGCGACTAGTTTGACCGTTTCGGACACATGATTGGCGCCGGTGGACAAAAGCCGAACAACAAAAGAAAATAACTTGACCGTTCGTCCCCAGCTGCTTGACCTAAACATCGCCTCTTTCATCTTATCACTTATGAAAAAAGAAAAAAAACCAAGGAGAAGGGCAACGTCTATAATAATGGCTAAAATAACAGTCAACAGAATTTTACGGCGTAGGAATACATGCTTTCATTCGAAGGTGGAACATTGCTATTGAGAGAAACGGTGACTATGTGGAGAAGTAGGTATGTGATCCACAGGACCAGCTTTATTTTGATGTATGATACATGTTCTTGTGTTGGTAATTCTACCTGTCCTAAACAAAATGGCATAATTTTTTAACTCACTTTTGTGGAGAAGTAGGGATGTGATCCACAGAGAACCAGCTTCATTTTGATGTATGAGACATGTTCCTGTGTTGGGAATTATAACTGTCCTAAACAAAATGGCATTACTTTTTACTCACTTATGTGGAGAAGTAGGGATGTAATCCACAGAGGACCAGTTTCATTTTGATGTATGATAGATGTTCCTGTGTTGGTAATTATACCTGTCCTAAACAAAATGGCATTAATTTTTGATTCACTTATGTGGAAAAGTAGGGATGTGATCCACAGAGGACCAGCTTCATTTTGATGTATGATACATGTTCTTGTGTTGGCAATTATACCTGTCCTAAACAAAATGGCATTACTTTTTGATTCACTTATGTGGAGAAGTAGGGATGTAATCCACAGAATCAGCTTCATTTGCATTACTTTTTGACTATCCTTGTGTATATATATAACTTAATATATAAAGGAGAGATTTTGGTATGTACGTGTCGACGTATAACTCCAAAACGGGAGGTCACTCAGATTCAAAATCTTGCATACACATTGATATCGTTCTAAGAAACACTCCAAATTTGGTTATTGATTTCTACTGATTAAGGGATATGATTAATTAATCAAACAAAAATCAAACGATTTTCCGAAAGCTATAACATAGCTGCTATTGCTGATATTCCAGCCACAATCAGCACGCACGCCCCACCCTGCTGCCCGTTATCATATGTCCGCTCTATTTCTACTGCATTTTTGAATGCGTTTGTTTATATTTTAAAAAAGAAAAATGACAACCTTTTTATCAATATTTTTACGAATACTTTCATATTTCTTAGAATAAAATATATCCATTTTTAATCAGCGAATCAAATTTGAATTAATATGCGAATTAGCAATTACAAAAACTGAATTTAAAATTGTCTTACGTACGAAAAAGTTTGTGAAAAAAACCCTTCGAGCGATTAAATTAAAGGTGATATCTTAGAATATATATGATTAAATTATTTAATCAAACGTTTTGAGTTTATTATTAGATTATTTAATTATTTAAATTATTTAATCAAACGTTTTGAGTTTCACTGGACATATTTAATTTAAATATATCCAGTGAAACTCAAAACGTTTTTGAAAGAAGAATAATGAAATTCAAACGCGAAATATAATATTTAGTTGTCTTTGTTATTTTTGTTGCTCAAATAAATAAATAAATTACAATGTTACATTTTATTTCTAACTCAAACAAGCAATTAAAAACTGAATTTAAAATTGTCTTACGTGCGAAAAAGTTAGAATATTATTCTCAATGTTGTAAACAAACAAACAAAAAAAATCGCAAATTATTAGCGCTTAAAAAGTGGGGGGTACACAATGATACTTGAATAAAGGTTAATATTATCTTCAAAATTACGAAATTCACGCAAACACTGTTTGTTTACTTAATTTAAATAAGTGTTTGTGTGAATTTCGTAAGTTATTTACGAAATTCTTTTTTGTCAAACAGTAAAAGAATATCTAAATAATATTTATTTAGATATTTCTTTATCATTCTTTTATTGTTTGACAAAAAAGAATTTCGTAAATAACTTACGATACATATAGTTGTCGAAAGTTTTTTTTAGTAACACTTAGCTTAACATAGGTAGATCCAAAATGAGCCTAAATCACCGTTAAATCAAAATGAGCCTAAATCACCGTTAAATCAACTAAAATTTAAGGTAGCCAAAAACAAGTTACGACTAGAATTTTTCTTTTTAAATTCTATGAAAAATCAATTAATGGTCCGATTTTCACGAAAATTTACATAACTATTTACCCTTGGATGTAAATATGTCTGAAAACATTCTCTGGTGTTCCTAATTTTTTTAGTCCGGTCATGAACCGGGTACTTTAGCTAGTATATATATATATATATATATATATATATATATATATATAATGTGTATGATTGGCACTATCACCCCTGAAGAGGTAGCAGTAAGCCAACGTATAGTATTATTAGGAGAGTGCTCAATATCTGTGATAGAGCGTTAATAAATAAATAAATGAATAGATAAATGATAAATATATTTTTAGTATATATTTATTTGTATGGGAACAAGTCTGCTACCATTGGTTTCATGCTATCCAAACTTAATTGTTTAAGCGGAGCAATCGTCGGGCAGCGAAAGATTTTTTTCATACAAATTTGTGTAGCATTTTATAAATATTTGATTTGTTTAAATTCAAGTGTATCAATAGATTGGTAGAAATAATTTTCATTAACTTTCAGTAAACTAGTCGAAATAATTTTTATCAACTTCCTGTGTAATTAATAAATAGATAGAAATAATGATTTACTATAAAAAATGCAATAGCCAATGATTTACAATATAAATGCATTGGGTAATTATTTTTTACCATAAAAATGCATTGGACAATGATGTTTTACGATAGAAATTAACTGTCAATGATTTTTGTAATAAAATGCATTGGCCCATGATTTTTACTATAAAAACGCATTGGAAATGATTTTTTACTATAAAAATGCATTGGAAATTATTTTTAGTATATAAATGCATTGGAAATGATTTTTATTTTAAAAATGCATTTGAAATGATTTTTACTATAAAGATGCATTGAAAATGATTTTTACTATAAAAATGCGTTGGAAATGATTTTTACTATAAAAATGCACTGGAAATGATTTTTACTATAAAAATGCATTGGAAATGATTTTTACTATAAAAATGCATTGGATATGATTTTTACTATACAAATTCATTGGAAATTATTTTTACTATAAAAATACATTGGAAATTATTTTTACTATAAAAATTCATTGGAAATTATTTTTACTCTAAAAATGCATTGCCACTGATTTGACTAAAATGCGTTGGACAATGATTATTTTTTACAATAAAAATTCACTATCAGTGATATATACAAAAAATGCATTGGCTAATGAGTCTTACCATAAAAATCCATTAGGCAATGATTTTTATTGTAAAAATTCATTGGCCAATGATTTTTATCATAAAAATGCATTGTCAATGATATTTATTGTAAAATGGAATAAAAATGCACAGGACAATGATTTTTATTCTAAATATTCACTGCCAATGGTATTTACAATAAAATACTTTGGCCAATGATTTTTATTATAAAAATACATGGGAAATGATTTTTACTGTAAAAATGGACTTCAATTGATAAGACTACAAAAATACATTCGAAACGATTTTTACAATAGAAATGCACTAGAAATGATTTTTATTATAAAAATGCACCGGAAATGATTTTTACTATAAAAATGCACTAGACCATCATCTTTACTATAACATTTCACGCTGCGTGGATTTTACTATAATAATGTACTGTAAATGATAATTAACTACAAGAATGCATTGGGAAATGATTTCGACTCTAAAAATGCATTGGACAATGATTTTTACTATAGGCATAGCAAATAATTTGTCAATAAAAATGCATTAGACAATGATTTTACTATAACATTTTACTGCACAGTGATTTTACTATAAAATGCATTTGCCAATTATTTGCTTTACTATAAAGATGATAAAATGCATTGGAAAATGTTTATTTCTATAAAAATCCATTGGGCATTGGTTTTTACAATAAAATAACATCGGTTATCAATTTTACTATAAAAATGCATTGGAAAATGATTCATACTATAAAACCCCATTGGGCAATGATTTTTTAGAATACAAGAGCATCGGTTATTAATTTTAGTATAGAAATGCATTGGGAAATGATTGTTACTATAAAAATCCATCGAGCAATGATATTTTACATCGGTTATTAATTTCACAATAAAAAGGCATTGGTAAATGATTTTTAATTAAAAAATCCAATAGTCATTGAATTTTACAATAAAAATGCATTGGTTATTACTTTTAATATAAAAATGACTTGGGAAATGATTTTTGCTACAAAAATCCATTGGACAATGATTTTTACAATAAAAATGCAGTGGTCAATTATTTTTACTATGAAGGTGATAAAAAGTATTCGAACATGATTCTTACTATAAAAATCCATTGGGTAATGATTTTTACCATAAAAGAGCACTTATCTTTACTATAAAGATGATAAAAGGTATTGAAAAATGATTCTTATAAAAATCCAGTGGGCAATTATTTTTACAATAAAAATGCATTGGTTATTAATTTTACTATAAAATGCACTGGCCAATTATTTTACTATAAAGATGATAAAAAAGTATTGAAAAAGGATTCTTACTATAAAAATCCATTGGGCAATTATTTTACAATAAAAATGCATTGGTTATTGATTTTACTATAAAAATGATTTGGGAAATGATTTTTACAATAAAATCCACTGGGCAATTATTTTTACAATAAAAATGCATTGGTTATTAATTTTACTATAAAAATGCATTGGCCATTCATTTTTACTATAAAAATGATTAAAAAAGTATTTGAAAATGATTTTTACTATAAAAATCCATTGGAAATGATTTTTACTATAAAAATCCATTGGAAATAATTTTTACTATAAAAGTTCATTGGAAAATGATTCTATGATACTGGGTTAACAATTTTGGGAAAAAAGTATTTTACTATACTGGGCAAAGATTTTGCTATAACATCTTCATTTTTTCAACCACCAAGCCGGGTAGATCAATAGACAGGCTGACAAAAGCTGTGAGGAATCTCCACTCGGTGTATCTGGAATTACAGCTACGCCCCAATTACGGAGGGACCGCGGATAATGACGATGCGTTTATAAAATAGCTAAGTGCTTCATCAGAAATGGTCGTTGAGTAGAATCCTATTTCGATTGACAGGGACGTCGTGGGTGGTTTTACGTCCCTTTTCTTTCTTTCTTTATTCTTTCTTTCTTCTTTCTTTCTCGTCATATACCTTCCTTCTTTGCGTTCTCCTTTCTTTCTTGTTTTCTTTCTGTATTTATTGATATTGATTCTTTCTTCTTTCTTTCTTTCTTTCTTTCCGATGAAAAAAAAACATCAGAAAGCGATGTTTTTTTCTTCTTTCTTTCTTTCTTTCTTTCTTTCTTTCTTTTTTCTTTCTTTCTTCTTTCTTCTTTCTTTCCGATCTTTTTCTTCTTTCTTTCCATCTTTTTTTTCTTCCTTTCATTCCGATTTCTTTCTTCTTCTTTCTTTCTTTCTTTTCATTCCTTTCATTTCTTATTCACCCCTTTTTCTTTTTTTTCTTTCACAACTTCTCTCCGTTTTTTTTGTTTATTCTTTCTTTCTTTCTTTCTTTCTTTCTTTCTTTATTTATTTTGTATACATTTTTCTCCCTTCCAGCCCTTCTTTTTTCTTCTTTTTCTTTCTTTCTTTCTTTCTTTCTTTCTTCCCGATTCTGTCTTTCTTTCTTTCCTTCCGAAGTTTTCTTTCCTTCTTTCTTTCTTTCTTTCTTTCTTTCTTTCTTCCTTTCTTTCATTTTTTCCCGTTGTTTTCTTTCTTTCCTTCTTTCTGTCTCAATAATCGAATTAACATAGATAGCTTTTTAGATGCACTTATAATTTTGGGGAAATGTATAAAAGGAGGGAGGTTCATTACCACTTTAGAAAAGGTTTTAAATAGGTTCTCAAACCTATCTATCTATCTATCTATCTACGTATACATACATATATACTTTATTAACGTAAAAATTGGACATTCTTATACGAAAATGTGTATACGCAAGTACCTAAGGACACAGAAAATGATATGCACACGCAAACACACACGCACGCACGCACACACACACACACACACACACACACACACATACACATACATATATATATATACACACACACACATATATATATGTATTATGTAATATTAACGTAAAAATTCGACATTCTCATATATATATATATAATATATATATATATATATATATATATATATATATATATATTATTTTTAAATTTCATATTTTACGGACAAGATTTTTTCCCTAATATCATGGCTCCATCCATTTCTTGATATTTCTTATCTTTCTTTTTTTTTCTTTTTTTTCTTTAATATTTTCTTCAATGTAATTTATTTCTATAATAATCAGTATCAGTATGGTTAACCCTTCTGATCAAAACTCCTTAAAATAGAAAAATTTTACTCTATAGAAAATGAGATTATATAAGCATAAGCTTTCACACAAGGAGAGGAAACTTTTTTTTATTTTTGTATGTATATATATATATATATAATATATATATATATATATATGTGTAAATAAATATGGCTATTTTCAGCCGACATATTTGGGAGGATATGTGCTTAATTGAAGTCAAACCTAATTTTTTTGAAAGTTAATTCATTAATGATTAATCCCGCCTAATTAATCATTAATGAATTAACTTTCAAAAAAATTAGGCTTGACTTCAATTAAGCACATATCCTCCATATATAATATATATATATATATATAATATATATATATATATATATATATATATATGGGCAATTTCATTTCAAATCACCCAGAAAAAAGTAAAATAGCCCCAACCCCCTTCAATTCAGGGATATGTGCGGTAAAGTAAGGAGCTGATGGTAGATGTTGCGCTCCACCTCAGACTCAAAAAAACAATCTCCTAGTGCTAGTGAAAAGGGGATAAACTCCCTCGCTGATTGGCTGATACCGACTTTAGGCCACACCGACGACTTTAATTTTTAAAATTTTATATACAGTGATACCTTGACCGATATCGATCCCAGAACTCTGCGATTTCTAGGCGGAGGCTCTACCGACAGAGTTAGAAGCTGTTTTAAATGTTTTTAGTGAACTTATTAACATAAGCGTATCTGAAGCTCGCTCGTACCTCAAATTTTAGCCTTCGACACAAAACAAAAGATTGACTGAGTAACAGTTTGTAAGTCGGAAAAATTTGTAAGTTGGGACACTCGTAAGTGAAAGTACCATTGTACAATTCTTCTTTTTTTTTCCTTTTTTTTTTTAAGTATTTATAACTAATTACTTAATAGGCTAAAGCTAACTGAAGCATCTATTATTAATAATGAAGATTTGGTCTCAATCTCTCTGTAACTGAAACTATGTCACTGCTTACATCATATTCCCCCAAATTGTCATAATAGAACAAATACACTACAAATACAAGCAACCTTAAACGGTCCTCTTTGTGGGTTTTTTAAAAACAAGTTTTACTAAATATATGCCCAGTATTATATATTCATATATAGTTTGTGTTGTGATGTTAGTTCAACAGTAAAAAAAGAAGTCAAGTCGAGGTAGGGTAAAAAGAGACAAGTGTATTTACAATAAGGTACAAGAACGGCTAGCTTGCCGCTAAACAGTAACAGTACAACCTTTTCACTCGGTGTCTCACTATTTATAGTGTGAACCGGTGTATATTCTCCACTGTAGGAACGGCCGGTACAACAGTTTGTTTAAGCAAAAATCGACCGGGTGACAGCTCGTAACTCGGAACACTCGTAAGTTTGACCCACTCGTAAGTCAGGGTACGTCTTTACTATATTTATAAAAACAGAAATGGGGGAGAAATGTAAGTAAGAAAGGAGTGTCTAATTAACGTAAATAAATTTTCAATTTTATTTTTATGGTTCTTCTTTTTGTCGGAACCGACGAGATGGCCACTGGCAAATTTTAAATTGTCATCATCAAAGGAAATATATATATATATATATATACACACACACACACACACACACACACACACACACATATATATATATATATATATATATATTATATATATATATATCTTAGAAAGGAAGGAAAACTCAACACCGTAATTCAATAATAAATTTATTTCGACCAAAATTAGGGCCTATATAAATCTAAGTTGATTTAATATAGCTCCCCAAAATTTCGTCTCATCAGATGGTAGATCAAGGTAATTTGAATTGCATAACTGAAAAATTTACTTCTTAAAAAAAATAACAAAATATTTTTATTTATCTATTTATTTTTTTTTTTAAATTGTAAGACTGTCACCATGGCGACAGGAAGTCAAATGAGAAAAAAAAAAGGATACTTTTCAAGGTCTGGTTTCTTAGGGGGATGGTAGTCAAACAATTTTATTTTTTAGTTTTTCCTTCCTTTTTAAGATAAATATTGCTCTGTATATAATCTAAAAAGTTTATTATACATTGAGCTCTTTTTAGTGATTTAAAGATTCACTGTATTTATACATACTGGATCATACAATGATAATACAGTGTATCTTAGAAATCACATATAGAATCATCCCTTACTACCAAGTTTTGGATACCTCTCATCTATATATATATATATATATATATATATATATATATATATATACCAGGTAAACCATAATGAAGGAGACATTTTAAATACTATTTTCTCAGATTACAAAAGCGACACAGAGTACTAATTATATTTATTACATAACTGGCCCACAGGAGTTTTACATGTAATCTAAGATTTGAATATTATGTCCTTGAAATGGTCACCAACATGACAAAAACATTCGAAAGCTCGATTTCTCATATTACGTAAAGTGTGGTTTAGCATATCAACTGAAATAGCTGTAATCTATCTACGGATTCTGCCTCTTGGAAATTTGTAACATTACGAAGGATTCCCTTTCGGGATGGTGCCTCTTGCTTTCCAAAATGCTGTCGGAATTTTCTTTGGGCTGCAACGATGGATCTTTGGCTGGCGAAGTATTCTTCGACTACATATGCAATTTATTTTGGACTTCACGGCATTATGAGGATTACCAAAATCAATACCTGAAAGTAATAAAAACTTGTAATATAATATTCAAATTTTAGATAACATGTAAAACTCCTGTGTATCAGTTATGTAATAAATATATTTATTACTCTGTGTCATATTTATAATCTGAGAAAATAGCATTTAAAACGTGTCCCATCATTATGGTCCACCATATATATATATATATATATATATATATATATATTATATATATATATATATATATACCAACCTCATCGCACGAGCAGAATGCGACACAAGGTCTATTTCTTAAGCGGAGATTAACAGGTTTGGATTCAGAGTTTTCCGTCTCCTAGACCGGTTGCCTAACCAAGGTTAAAGAGTCCAGTCTGCCCTACTATTTATCCATAGCTGTAGGGAGAGTAGGATTCATATATTTCCCAAGGGCTAGC
>JALAJA010000110.1:65000-102833 GCA_023376005.1 Doryteuthis pealeii | reverse complement strand
CGTCGGTTCGAGGCTAGGGAAAGAAAGAGAAAAAAAAAAGAAAGAGGACAAGGGCAGGAAGAAAGAAAGAAACAAAGAAGAAAGAAAGAAAGGAAATGAAAGAAAAATGATTAGGAAAGAAAGGGAGCCATGTGATAGAAAGAAAGAAAGGAAAGAAAAGAAAGAGAAGGGAAGGGCTTTCTGAGGCTAGGAGAAAGAAAAGAAGAGGACAAGAGAAGAAAGAAAGAAGTAAAAGAAAGGAAAAGAAAAAAAGAAGAAAGAAAAAAAGAAAAATTTGATAGAAAGAAAGGAGCCATGTGACTCGAAAGAAGAAAAGAAAGAAAGAAAGAAAGAAAGGAAAGAAAGGAGAAGAAAGAAAAGGGAAGGAGTTCTGAAGGGCTAGAAAGAAAGAAAAAAAGGAGAAGAGGGTCACAAGGAAGATAGAAAGAAAGCAAAGAAAGAAGAAAAATAAGAAAAATATAGAAAGAATAGGGAAAGCCATGGACACCTCGAAAGAAAGAAAGAAAGAGAAAGAATAGGGAGAAAGAAAGAAGAAAAAAAAGAAGGAGGAAAGAAAAGGATTTGAAAAAAAAAAAAAAAAAAAAAAAAAAAAAAAAAAATGAAACTATAATTTACATTATGATTGCATTAAATAACTGTATGTAACACAAGTTTTGTTCCTGGATTGTATGTGGCTATTTCTTATTGCTTATGCTGTAAAAGTGTAGAAATAGTTTTTTACTTCCCTTCAAACTTTTGCCTTTCTGCCCCGGTATAACACTATGTTAAAAGAATTTTTTCATGTTATAGTATGTGCTATACTTAATTGTTTATGTTGGTAAAAGTATAGAGAAATGCCATTTATCCCCTTCAAACTTGCTTTTTCTGCCTTGGACAACACTATTTATAGATAGGATTTTTGTTCCTGGAAATATGTGATATTTTTTAATTGCTTCATGCTTGTAAAGACGCTATAGAAAATAGTTTGTAGCTCATCAATACAATAAATATCCACATACTTTTACAGGCAAAGAAAGAAAGAGAACAGACAAGAAAAAGAAAGAAAGAAAGGAAAGAAAGACGGGACAGGGCAGAGCTATACTGCAACAAACAAAGAAAGAAAGAAAGCAAAGAAGGGACAAGCGAGCCATGTGACTAGAAAGAAAGAAAGAAAGAAAAACGGACAGGGGACGACGCGTAAGGATAATCTATATACAATCACGAATATCGTCATCGGACATCGTCACACTATAAAGAAAAACGAAAGAAAGCAAAGAAATGAGAATATCGATCTACAGATGCATGGATCGAAAAAAAGAGATGATAAGAAAGAAAAGGAGCCCATGTGCGCCTAGAAGATAAGATAGAAAGAAAGAAGAAAGAAAGACGAACAGTGGCGTCGAGAAGCTATATGAACCAAAGCGTATTACAAATGCAAAGAACAGAATTATTCATAGAAAGAACAAGAAAAAATGAAAGAAAGAAAGAAAAGAAAAGGCGTCTGGTTCTGAGACTTAGAAAGGAACCAAAAAGAAAAGAGGGTAAAGATGGGGAAATATATGAACAAGAAGAAAGGAAGAAAGAAAGAAAGAAAGAAGGGAAGCCATGTGACTAGAGAAAGAAAGAAAGATAAGAAAGAAAGACACAGAGGGAGAAGCTATATAACAAAAGAAAGAAAGAAAGAAGAGAAAGAAAGAAAGAACCAGAAAAGGCGTAGGGTTTACCTGGACTGGAAAGAAAACCCAAAAAAGAAAGAGGTAAGAGAGCTATATGACAAGAAGAAGAAAAGAAAAGCAAAGAAAAGAAAGAAATAAATATAAAAGAAAGAAAGAAAGAAGAAAAGAAAGAAAGGGAGCCATGTGACTAGAAAGAAGAAGAAAGAAGAAAGAAAGAAAGAAAGAAAAGAAAGAAAGAAAGGAGCCAGTGACTAGATAGAAGAAGAAAGAGAGAAAAAGAAAGAAAGACGACAAGGGGTAGAAAGCTATTAACGAAAACAAATAAAATAAAGAAAGAAGAAAGAAAGAAAGAAGAAAGAAAGAAAGAAAAGGGTTCTTGAGACATAGAAAGAAACAAAAAGAAAGAGGCGTTAAATAGGGGAGCCTATATGACAAGAAAGAAGAAAGAAAAATGGAAAGAAAGAAAAGAAAGAAAGAAAGGAGCCATGTTGACTAGAAAGAAAGAAAGAAAGAAAGAAAGAAAGGGAGCACTGTGACTATAAAGAAAGAAAGAACAGAAAAGAAAGAAAGAAATACGACAGAGGGTTGAGAAGCTATATGACAACAAAGAAAAGAAGAAAAAGGAAAAGAAAGAAAGAGCCATGTGACTAAAGAAAGAAGAAGAGAGAAAGAAAGAAGAAGACTGATACCCAGGGGAGACAGCCTAATTGACAACAAATAATAATAAATAAAAGAAAGAAAGAAAGAAAAGAAAAAGAAAGAAGAAAGGGGGTTCTGAGACTAGAAAGAAACCAAAAAGAAGAAGGGGGGTAAAGAGGCGGGAAGCTATATGACAAAGAAAGAAAGAAAGTAAGAAAGAAAGAAAGAAAGAAAGAAGAAAGAAAGAAGGGAGCCATGTGACTAGGAAAGAAAGAAAGAAGAAAGAAAGAAGAAAGAAAAGAAAGGAGCCATGTGACTAGAAAGAAAGAAAGAAGAAAAGAAAGAAAGAAAGAAGAAAGAAAGAAATATTGAAAAATTTGCAAAATGAAATTATATTTACACTATAATTGCGTAAATAACAGTATTTGACACAAAATTTTGTTCTTGGATAGTGTGTGCTATTTTGTAATTTCTCATGTTGTAAAAGTATAGAAATTGATTATTACTTCTTTCAAACTTTACTTTTCTGCTCTGGATTACACTATGTAAGACAAATATTGTTCCTGTATAGTATGTGTTATTTCTTAATTGCTTATATTATATTGTAGCCATAATTCCTATCAAACTTTGCATTTTGGCCCTGGATAACACAGTGCAAGAAATATTTTGTTTCTGGATAGTATATGTTATTTCTTCATTGCTTATATTGTAAAAGTATAGAAAATGGTCATTATTCCCTTCAAACTTTACTTTTCTGTTCTGGATAACACTATGTTAGACAATTTGTTTCTTGGATAGTATGTGTTATTTAATATAATATTTCTTAATTTCTTATGTTGTAAAAGTATAGAAAATGGCCATTATTCCCGCCAAATTTTGTTTATTTGTTCCTGGATAGTATTTATATTATTTCTTAATTTTGTATATTATAAAAGTATTAAAAATGGCAATTATTCCCTTTAAACTTTGGTTTTTTTCTTCCTTGATAGAATATATTATTTCTTAATTGCTTATATTGTATTGTAGCCATAATTCCCTTCAAACTTTGCATTCTGGCCCTGGATAACACTGTGCAAGAAATATTTTGTTCCTGGATAGTATATGTTATTTCTTAATTGATTAGCATTATCTGCGTTATTCGGACTATTGTCCTCATCTTTATTGCTATTTGTACAACGTTTCGGCTGATATGCCCTCCGGCTTTCTTCATGTATTTCTTGTCGGACTCGGGAACCTTCTTGTCGGACTCGGGAACTTTCTTTTGGAACTCGGGAACTTTCTTGTTGTAGTCAGGAACTTTCTTGTCGTAATCGGGAGCCATCACGGAACCTTGACTCTAACCCTTTATTCAGTCCACGGGGGCATCCTGTTCTCATTCCGCTAACCATAGCTGGGGTAAGAGTTGTGTTAATTATTTTTCTATGTTACTGTCGCCTACTCAGGATGAACCCAGAATCCAAAGATAACTGTCACTTAGAGTCCGAGAATGTTCACGACTACGACAAAAAATACCTGAAAAAGGCCGAAACGTTGAAGAGATAACAATAAAGATGAGGACAATAGTCCGAATAACGCAGATAACACATCTTACTAGATTGTTTTAAGTATTTTATAGATGCATAGTGTAACGGTTATCATTATAAGAAATGGACTTGTTGGCCCTGGATGAAGCTGTTTGCTGTACTTTACGCTAATGCTCTTAGAAAAGGCATGAATTAATCTGTACTCCCCCTAGCTATGGGTAAATAGGGTAGACAGGACTCTTTAACTAATACAAATAAGTAAATAATACTAATTCGACCAGTTTGAATTTAATGGTACTGTTTATTTGTATCTGAAAATTTGATTAAATTTGAATTTATTTGATTTTCAGCAGATTTTATTATCGATAAAATATCACAAGCCATTTACTTTTTGTTTAAAATCATTTCCAACATGTTTTTCAGAAAATAACTATAGTTAAGTGCTTCTCTCTCTCTCTCTCTCTCTCTCTCTCTCTTCTCTCTCTTCTCTCTCTCTCTCTCACACACACACGAACACACACACAACACAATACCACACATCACACACACATACTCTCTGTCTCTCTCTTTCACACACACACACACACACTTTACCTGTTCTCGTCGCTGGTCTGTCTGTCTGTCTCCGTCTCTCTCTCTCTCACAACACACACTTTTCTCTGGTCTCTCTCTTTCACACACACACACATACACACACAACACACACACACAACTTTCTCTGTCTGTCTGTCTCTGTCTGTCTGTCTGTCTCTCTCTCTCTCTCTGACACACACACACACGCACCACACCACACACTTTTCTCTCTCTCTTTGTCTCTTCTGTCTCTCTCTCCCACCACACATACACACACCATAAACACACTTTCTCTGTCTGTCTGTCTGCCTGTCTGTCTAGTCTGTCTCTCTCTCTCTCTCTCTCTTAGCGAAATAAATGGCCACATCCGCACGATTAATGTGTGAACAGTTCCGGATGTCACAGAATATAATATGAACTTAATATTACCTCTCAACTCAGACTTGATTTATCTATTTCCTGATTTCTCTTGACGCGAACTTATAAGTGACATTTCTCTGACGCACTTATAAGTGTACATTTCTCTTTTATGGACACACAATTTCATGCTATTTCAAAACAAAAAACTATGTTGACATAATACACCGACTGCACCTCTACCAACGGTTAGACCCCCCCCTCAGCCTGTTGGTTGTGACTAACAACTCATAACGCATGAAGACAAGATTGTGGTGACTAAGTGGTCTGTGACCCAGTATACTTAGGGCTAGACGTGCGGTCGTAGATGCTCCATCTAATCAACTGGTCATGTCATGTCCTAGCGTTGCATAATTGATAAAACCACAAGTGTCCCTCCTTGTAAATATATATTATAGTGGAGATTGTGTGTTTGCTGTCTGTACCGAAACTTATATTACTACTAAAGTCATTAAATTAGTAATGTAGTTTTCAGTTACAGACCAGACAAACACACAATCCCCATTATAATAAGATTTACAAGGAGGGACAGTATTTGTAAATTCAAATTATCAAAAAAAGAACCTGATCTTCAAATCTTCACAGGTACAGCGTTGTACTTGATTGGAGAGAGAAATGACTACCAGTCACAATTCCTTTAGATATTATGTTCCACTATTCTCCGTGATTTTATTCTTATTTAAAACTCAATTATTAATAAAATTGTTTTATATAATTAATACTGTTAGCCTTATCTGCATACTAATAATATGCAATTGTATTTACATATACAAGAATATGTAATTACATATACAAGAATATCAATATGCAAATTATGCATATTGATATTAAAAATTTGATTTTAATAAATATGGGCTTATAACTCCTACTCATCTCCAATTGTTGTATATTGATAAACCATTGTTTTTTGGACGGTTAGTGTCTTTGGATTTTTAATTCAAAGTCGTTAAAATTCAAAAATCGTAGGGTTAGCATGATTGATTAGGTAATAACCTTTGTGTGGCCTTCTTTCAGTTGACTATTCATATTTCCCGACCACGTGCTGGAGAGCCCTTTTTTAAAAATTCTTATTCTTATTCTTATTTCTTATTCTTAAAATAATACTAATTCTGTCTTCTTGGCCAGCTCCTCTAGTCTGCTATGTGGCCTCTTCTATGCTGGTTTGGTCGTTTATTGTATATCTGGGTATCTGGTCTTGTTTACTCTGTTCTTCTGGTCAGTTTTCTTGGAACTTCCTGGGTCTTCTTCATCTCTGTGTCCGTTTGTTCTTAGTAAAGAACACAAAGATTATAATATTCTTAAACGCCTTTTTTTAGCCCAGAGGTTCCCAACCATTTTTGTTATTTGTCCCACCTAATAACCCAAAATCCTGATTGGCCTACCACCCAATGTAAAGTTAAGTAAGTAAAGCGTCGGGGCGCGCCCCCTAAAGTCGGTATCAGCCAATTCAGCAGGGAGTCTATCCACTTTTCACTAGCGCTAGACCAAGGAGATTATTTTAGCCGTCTGAGTGGAGCGCCACACCTACCATCAGCTCCTTTACTTTACCCGCACAGACTCTGTGCTACTCATACGCTGAGTTGGCGAGCGACCGGTATCGAACTAGGAACTTGTGGTTTATAGCCGAACGCTCTACCGGACTGAGCTAAACCCGGCCCCTTGCGGTGGATGATAAATAATTCTTATTAATTTAAAAAAAAAGTGAATTTCGTTTTACTTTTCATGGATGAACTTGGTTCTTTTAGAACCAAAGTATTGTCTTTCATCTCAAACGGAATTCACCTTTTTTTTAAATTTATAGAATTATTTGATCACCAAGGGCGCCGGGTTAGCTCGTCGGGTAGAGCGTCGGCATATAAACCACAAGGTTCCTAGTTCGATACCGCGGTCCTCGCAACTCAGCGTATGAGTAGGCACAGAGATCTGTCGCGGTAAAGTAAGGAGCTGATGTAGGTGTGGCTCTTCCACCTCAGACGCTAAAAATAATCTCCTTGGTCTAGCGCTAGTGAAAAGGGATTAGACTCCCTCCGCTGATTGGCTGATACCGACTTTAGGCCGCCCCGACGACTTTACTTACTTACTTACATTGGGTGTAGGCATCAGGACTTTTGAGGTTATTAGGTGGGACATAACAAAAATGGTTGGGAACCTCTGGGCTAAAAAAAGGCGTTTAAGAATATTATAATCTTTGTGTTCTTTACTAAGAACAAACGGACACAGAGATGAAGAAGAACCCAGGAAGTTCAAGAAAACTGACCAGAAGAACAGAGTAAACAAGACCAGATACCCAGATATACAATAAACGACCAAACCAGCATTAGAAGAGTCCACCATAGCAGACTAGAGGAGCTGGCCAAGAAGACAGAATAAAAAAAAAAAATAGTATTATTTTAATAATAAGAATTAAGAATAAGAATAAGAATTTTTAAAAAAGGGCTCTCCATTGCACCGGGTCGGGGAAAATTTGATAGTCAACTGAAAGAAGGCCACACAAAAGGTTATTACCTATCAATCATCTAACCTACGGATTTTGATTTTAACGACTTTTGATTAAAAATCCAAGACCACTTAAAACCGTCAAAAAACAATGGTTTATCAAATATACAACCAATTGGAGATGAGTAGGCCAGTTATAGCCATATATTATTAAAATCAAATTTTTAATATAATATGCATTAATTTATGCATATTTGAAATATTCTTTATATGTAAATACATATCTTGTATATGTAAATACAATTGCCATATTATTAGTATGCAGATAAGGGCTAACTAGTATTAATTATATTAAAACAATTTTATAATAATTGAGGTTTAAATAAGAATAAATCACGGAGAATGTGACATAAATATCTAAAGGAATTCGTGACTTGAGTAGTTCCATTTTCTCTCTCCAATCAAGTTACAACGCCTGTACCTTGGTGAGTATTTTTGAAATCAGGTCTTTTTTGATTTAATTTGAATTTACAAATACTAGTCCCTCCTTGAAATCTTATTATAATGGGTGATTGTGTGTTGTCTGTCTGTAACTGAACTACCATTACTGAATTATGACTTTTAGTTAGTAATATAGTTTCGGTTACAGACAGACAAACCACAATCTCCACTATAAATAATATACAAGGAGGGACACTTTGGTTTTTATCAATTATGCAACGCTGGACAGACAATGACAGTTGATTAGATGGAGCATCTACGCCGCCACGTCTAGCCCTAGTATACTGGGTCACAGACCACTAGTCACCACAATCTTGTCTTCTATTGCGTTATGATTTGTTAGTCACAACCAACAGGCTGGATGGGGGGGTCTAACCGTTGGTGAGAGCAGCGCGTGTATTACGTCAACATGTTTTGGTTGAATAGCCATAGAAATTTGGTGTGTCATAATGAGAATGTCACTTATAAGTTCGTTCAGAGCAAATGTCAACTTATAAGTCGTCAAGAGCAAATCTAAGAAATAGATAAATAAGTGAGTGAGGAGGTAATATTAGGTCATATATATTCTGTGACATCCGGGACTGTTAACATGTATCTGCGATTGTGGCCATTTATTTCCTAAGAGAGAGAGAGAGAGAGACAGACTAGAAGACAGGCAGACAGACAGACAGAGAGAAAGTGTGTTATGTGTGTGTATGTGTGGGGTGGGAGAGAGAGACAGATCAGGGAAGACAAAGAGAGAGAGAAAGTGTGTGAGTGTGTGCGTGTGTGTGTGGTGTCAGAGAGACGAGGAGAGACAGAACAGGACAGACAGAGACAGACAGACAGAGAAAGTGTGTGTGTGTCGTGTGTGTTTATGTGTGTGATGTGTGAAAGAGAGAGACAGAGAAAGTGTGGTGTGTGAGACGAGAGGAGAGAGAGAGGACAACAGACAGACAGAGACAGAGACAGAGAAAAGTGTGTTGTATGTGTGGATGTGAAAGAGAGAGACAGAGAAAGATGGTGTGTGTGTGTGTATGATGTGTGTGTGTGTGTGTGTGTGTGTGTGAGAGAGAGAGAGAGAGGAGAGAGAGAGAGAGAGGAGAGGAGAGAGAGAGAGAGAGAGAGCACTTACTATAGTTATTTTCTGAAAACATGTTGGAAATTGATTTTAACAAAAAAGTAAATGGCTGTGATATTTTATCGAATAATAAAATCTGCTGAAAATCAATAAATTCAAATTTAAATCAAATTTTCAGATACAAATAAACAGACCATTAAATTCAAACTGGTCGAATTAGTATTATTTACTTATTTGTATTAGTTTAAAGAGTCCTGTCTACCCTATTTACCCATAGCTAGGGGAGTACAGATTAATTCATGCCTTTTCTAAGAGCATTAGCGTAAAGTACAGCAAACAGCTTCATCCAGGGCCAACAAGTCCATTTCTTATAATGATAACCGTTACACTATGCATCTATAAAATACTTAAAACAATCTAGTAAGATGTGTTATCTGCGTTATTCGGACTATTGTCCTCATCTTTATTGTTATCTCTTCAACGTTTCGGCCTTTTTCAGGTATTTTTTGTCGTAGTCGTGAACATTCTCGGACTCTAAGTGACAGTTATCTTTGGATTCTGGGTTCAATCCTGAGTAGCGACAGTAACATAGAAAAATAATTAACACAACTCTTACCCCAGCTATGGTTAGCGGAATGAGAACAGGGATGCCCCCGTGGACTGAATAAAGGGTTAGAGTCAAGGTTCCGTGATGGCTCCCGATTACGACAAGAAAGTTCCTGACTACAACAAGAAAGTTCCATGTTCCTAAAAGAAAGTTCCCGAGTCCGACAAGAAGGTTCCCGAGTCCGACAAGAAATACATTGAAGAAAGCGGAGGCATATCAGCCGAAACGTTGTACAAATAGCAATAAAGATGAGGACAATAGTCCGAATAACGCAGATAATGCTAATCAATTAAGAAATAACATATACTATCCAGGGAACAAAATATTTCTGCCACAGTGTTATTCCAGGGCCAGAATGCAAAGTTTGAAGGGGAATTATGGCTACAATACAATATAAGCAATTAATTTAAGAAAATATATTCTATCAAGGAAGCAAAAAACCAAAGTTTAAAGGAATAATTTGCCATTTTTTATACTTTTATATAATATACAAAATTAAGAAATAATATAAATACTATCCAGGAACAAAATAAACAAATTTGGCGGGAATAATGGCCATTTTCTATACTTTTACAACATAAAGAAAATTAAGAAATATTATATAAAATAACACATACTACCAAGAAACAAATTGTCTAACATAGTGTTATCCAGAACAGAAAAGTAAAGTTTGAAGGGAATAATGACCATTTTCTATACTTTTACAATATAAGCAATGAAGAAATAACATATACTATCCAGAAACAAAATATTTCTTGCACTGTGTTATCCAGGGCCAAAATGCAAAGTTTGATAGGAATTATGGCTACAATATAATATAAGCAATTAAGAAATAACACATACTATACAGGAACAATATTTGTCTTACATTTAGTGTAATCCAGAGCAGAAAAGTAAAGTTTGAAAGAAGTAATAATCAATTTCTATACTTTTACAACAAAGAAATTACAAAAATAGCACACACTATCCAAGAACAAAAAATTTGTGTTACATACTGTATTTACGCAATTATAGTGTAATATAATTTCATTTTGCAAATTTTCATATTTCTTCTTTCTTTCTTCTTTCTTTCTTTCTTTCTCTTTCTTTCAGTCACATTGGCTCCTTCTTTCTTTTTTCTTTCTTCTCTTTTCTTTCTTTCTAGTCACATGCTCCCTTTCTTTCTTTCTTTTCTTTCTCTTTCTTTCTTTCTTTCTTTCTTTCTTGTCATATAGCTCCCCTCTTTACCCTCTTTCTTTTTGTTTCTTTCTAGTCTCAGAACCCCCTTCTCTTTCTTTTTTCTTTCTTTTTCCTTCTATTTATTATTTATTTGTTTCGTATATGCTTCGCCCCCTGTCGTCTTTCTTTCTTTCTTTTCTCTCTTCTTTCTTCTATCTAGTCAACATTGGCTCCCTTCTTCTTTCTTTCTTTCTTCTTTGTGTCATATAGCTTCCCCCTGTCGTATTTCTTTTTCTTCTTTCTTCTTCTTATAGTCACATGGCCCCTTTCTTTCTTTTCTTATCTTTCTTTCTTTCTAGTCACATGGGCTCCCTTTCTTTCTTACTTTCTCTTTTTTTCTTTTCTTTCTCTTGTCATATTTAGCTCCCCTCTTTACCCTCTTTCTTTTTTGGTTTCTTTCTATCTCAGAACCCCTTTTCTTTCTTCTTTTTTCTTTCTTTCTTTCTTTTTTTCTTTATTTATTTGTTGTGTATAGCTCTCCCCCTGTCGTCTTTCTTTCTTCTTTCTCTCTCTCTCTTCTATCTAGTCACAGGCTCCCTTTCTTTCTTTCTTCTTTCTTATCTCTTTTTTCTTTCTTTCTTCTTTCTGTCACATTGGCCCTCTTCTTCTTTCTTTTCTTTCTTTCTTTATTATTTCCTTTCTTTCTTTCTTCTTCTTTCTTTCTTGTCATATAGCTCCCTCTTACCCTCTTTCTTTTTGGCTTCTTTCCAGTCTCAGAACCCCTTTTCTTTCTTTTCTTTTCTTTCTTCTTTTTCTTTCTTTGTATATAGCTTCTCCCTCTGTCGTCTTTCTTCTTTCTTTTCTTTTCTTTCTTTTAGTCACATGGCTCCCTTTCTTTTCTCTTCTTCTTCTTTCCTTGTCATATATTTCCCCTCTTTACCCTCTTTCTTTTTTTGGTTTCTTTCTAGTCTCAGAACCCCCTTTTCTTTCTTTCTTCTTTCTCTTTCTTTCTTTCTTTCTTTCTTGTTATATAGCTTTCTCCCCCTGCGTCTTCTTTCTCTTTCTTTTCTTCTTTCTTTCTAGTCACATGGCTCCTTTTCTTCTTTCTTTCTTCTTCTTTCTTTCTTTCTTTCTTTCTTGTTGTCATATAGCTTCCTCCCCCTGTCGTTTTCTTTCTTTCTTTCTTTCTTAGTCACAGGCTCGCTTTCTTTCTTTCTTTCTTCTCTTTGTTGTCGTTATAGCTCCCCCTGTGCGTTCTTTCTTTCTTTCTTTCTTTCTTTCTCTTCTTTCTTTGCCTGTGTAAAAAGTATGTGGATATTTAATTTATTATCTACAATATATTTCTATTACGTTTACAACATAAGCATATTAAAAAAATATCACATATTATCCAGGGAACAAAATCTATCTTATATTAGTGTTATCCAAGCAGAAAAGCCAAATTTGGAAGAGGAATAATGGCCATTTTCGTATGACTTACAACATAAACAATAAGATATAGCACATACTATACATGAAAAAATTCTTTTACATAGTGTTATCCCGGGCAGAAAGGCAAAGTTTGAAGGGAGTAAAAACTATTTTCTACACTTTTACAGCATAAGCAATTAAGAAATAGCACATACAATCCAGGAACAAAACTTGTGTTACATACAGTTATTTATGCAATCATAATGTAATATAGTTTCATTTTTTCAATCTTTCTTTCCTTCTTTCTTCTTTCTTTCTTTCTTTCTTTCTTTCTTTCTTTCGGCACGATGGCTCCCTTTCTTCTATCATTTTCTTTTTCTTCTTCTTTCTTTCTTTCTTCTCCTTGCCTCTTTCTTTTTTCTTTCTTTCTAGCCCTCAGAGAACTCCTTTCCCTTTTCTTTCTTCATTTCTTTCTTTTCTTTCTTCTTTCTTTCTTTCTTTTCGAGTCACATGGCTCCCTTTCTTTCTATCATTTTTCTTTTTTCTTTCTTTCTTTCTTTCTTTCTTTCTCTTCTTCTTTCTCTCCTTGTCCTCTTTCTTTTCTTTCTTTCTAGCTCAGAACCCCTTCCCTTCTTCTTTCTTTCTTTCTTTTTTTCTAGTCACATGGCTCCCTTTCTTTCTACATTTTTCTTTCTTTCTTTCTTTCCTTTCTTTCTTCTTTCTTCTTCTCCTTGTCCTCTTTCCTTTTTCTTTCTTTCTAGGCCTCAGAACCCCTTCCCTTTCTTTCCTTTCTCTTCTTCTTCTAGTCACATGGCTCCCTTTCTTTCTATCATTTTTCTTTTTTTCTTCTTTCTTTCTTTCTTTCTTTTCTTTTTCTCCTGCTCTTCTTTTCTTCTTTCTAGCACTTCAGAAACCCCTTCCCTTCTTTCTTTCTCTTTCTTTCTTTCTTTCTTTCGAGTCACATGGCTCCCTTCTTTCTATCATTTTTCTTTTTCTTTCTTTCTTTCTTTCTTTCTTTCTTTCTTCTCCTTGTCCTCTTTCTTTTTTTTCTTTCTTTCTAGCCTCAGAACCCCTTCCCTTTTTTCTTCTTTCTTCTTTCTTCTTTCCTTTCTTTCGAGTCACATGGCTCCCTTTCTTTCTATCATTTTTCTTTCTTTCTTTCCTTTCTTTCTTTCTTTCTTTCTTCTCCTTGTCCTCTTCTTTTTTTCTTTTATTCTAGCCTCAGGAACCCCTTCCCTTTCTTCTTCTTTCTTTCTTTTCATATAGCCCCCCCCACTCCCAGCCCTCTTTCGTTCTCTCCTTCTTTCTTTCTTTTTGTAAAAATATGTGGATATTCATTTATTATTGATAAACTATTTAGTGTTACGTACAGTTATCTATACAATTATGATGTAATATAATTTCATTTTGCAAATTTTTCAATCTTTCTTTCTTTCTTTCTTTCTTTCTCTTTTTTCTTTCTTTCTTTCTTTCTTATCATATAGCTCCCCTCCTTGCCCTATTTCTTTTTTTCTTTCTTTCTAGTCTCAGATCCCCTTCAAAATATTTTTCCTTCTTTTTTTCCTTCTTTCCGTCTTTCTTTCTAGTCACATGGCTCCCTTTCTTTCTTTCTTTCTTTCTTTCTTTCTTATCGTATAGCTACCCTCCCTCTCCCCTTTCTTTCTTTTTTATTAATTTTTTATTAATTATTTATAACTATTTTCTACACTTTTACAACATAAGCAATTAAGATAAAACACATACAATCCAGGAACAAAACTTGTGTTACATACAGTTATTTATGCAATCATAATGCAGTTTTTTAAATCTTTCTTTCTTTCTTTCTTTCTTTCTTTCTAGTCACATAGCCGCCTTTCTTTCTTTTTCTTTCTTTCTTTTTTCTTTCTTTTTATTCGCATGTTCCATTTCTTTCTTTCTTTTTTCTTTCTTTATTTCTTCTTTTTTCTTCTTTTAATCGCATAGTTCCATTCTTTCTTCTTTCTTTTTCTTTCTTTTCTTTCTTTCTTTCTTTTTTCTTTCATTCTTTCTTTTTAATCGCATATTCATTTCTTTCTTTCTTTTTCTTCATTAATTTCGCATAGTTCCATTCTTTCTTTCTTTCTTTCTTTCTTCTTTTTCTTTCTTTCTTTTTCTTCTTTCTTTTTTCTTTCATTCTTTCTTTTTTAATCGCATAGTTCCATTTCTTTCTTTCTTTTTTTTCTTTCTTTCTTTCTTCTTTTTTCTTCATTCTTTCTTTTAATCGCCATAGTTCCATTTCTTTCTCTTTCTTTCTTCTTTCTTCTTTCTTTCTTTTCTTTTTTCTTTCATTTCTTTCTTTTTAATCGCATAGTTCCATTTCTTTCTTTCTTTTCTTTCTTGTCATTATAGCTCCCTCCTTGCCTCCTTCTTTTCTATTCTTTCTTCTTTCTTTCTTTCTTTTCTACGAATTGCATAGTTCACTTTCTTTCTATCTTCCTTCTTTCTTTCTTTCTTGTCATATAGCTCCCCTTCCTTGCCTCCCTTCTTTCTTTCTTTCTTTTTTTCTTTCTTTCTTTCTTACGAATTGCATAGTTCCCTTCTTTTCTTTCTTTCTATTCTTTTTTTCTTTCTCTAGTCACAGGACCCCTTTCTTTCTTTCTTTCTTTCTTTCTTTCTTCTAGTCATAGCTTTCTTTCTTTCTATCACATAGCCCCTTTCTTTCTTTCTTTCTTTCTTTCTTTCTTTCTTTCTTGTCATATACTTTCTTTCTAGCATAGCCCTTTCTTCTTTCTTTCTTCTAGTCACATAGCCCCTTTCTTTCTTTCTCTTCTTTCTTCTTTCTTCAATAGCCCATTTCTTCTTCTTTTCTTTCTTTCTTTCTTTGAAGTTTGAAGGAGTAATAACTATTTTCTACACTTTACAACACAAGCAATTAAGAAATAACACTACTCTCCTGGAACTAAACTTGTGTTACAGCGTTATTTATGCAATCATAATGTAATATAATTCCAGTTTTACCTAAAAGAAATTGGAATTAATCCCCACCAACAAAATACGACTCTTTTAATGTCTTCTAAACATAAATTTGGAAACATTCTAAATTCAAATGATGATTTTGTAAAATCAAACGTTTCGGGTTGGTACTTTCATTTGCACTTGTTGAACTTTCTTGCATGCACTAATCCAAGATCAGTTCCAGACGTTGCCAGATGAATTTCTGGAATTTCGAAATAGTTCCACAGAAAAAAGATATTCTTGTAACCTCTTTCTTTTTTTTTTTTTTAATGAAGTGCCGGTGTTCTAAGCCAAAGAATTCTTTCTTTTTTTCTTTCTTTCTTTCTTTCTTTTTTCTTTTCATTCTTCTAGTCATATAGCTTCCTTCTTTGCGTTCTCCATTTATTAATTCTTTCTTTCTTTCTTTCTTTTCTTTCTTTCTTTTCTTTCTTTTATCGCATAGTTCCCTTTCTTCTTCTTTTTTCTTTTCCTTTCTTTCTTTCTTGTTTTATCGCTAGTTCCCTCTTCTTCTTTCTTCTTTCCTTTTCTTTCTTTCTTTCTTTCGTTTTAATCCATAGTTCCTTTCTTTCTTCTTTCTTTCTTTTTTTCTTTCTTTCTTCTTTCTTTCTTTTCTAATCACATAGTTCCCTTTCTTTCTTTCTTTCTTTTTTTCTTTCTTTCTTTTTTTCTAGTTTTTCTTTCTTCTTTTTATTCGCATAGTTCTCTTCTTTTTTCTTCTTTTCTTTTCTTTTTTTCTTTCTTTTCTTTTTTTCGCATTAGTCCCTTTTCTTCTTTCTTTCTTTTTTTTCTTCTTTTTTTCTTTTTTTTTCTTTCTTTTTAATCGCATAGTTCCTTTCTTTCTTCTTTCCCTTCTTTCTTGTCATATAGCTCCCCTCCTTGCCCCCTTTCTTTCTTTCTTTCTTTCTTTCTTTCTTTCTCTCTTACGAATCGCATAGTTCCCTTTCTTTCTGTCTTTCTGTGTTTCTTTCTTTCTTTTTAGTAAAAACTTCCTTCTTTGCGTTCTCCTTTCATTCATTCATTCATTCTTTCTTTCTTTCTCTTTTCCTTCCACTTTTTCTTTCTAGTCAAATTGTTCTCCTTTTCGTTCTCTTTCTTTCTTTCAGTTTTTCTTTCTTTTTTTCTTCTTCTAGTCACATAGCTCCCTTCCTTTCATTCTCTTTCTTTCTTCTTTCTTTCTTTCTTTCTTGTTACATATCTCCCTTTCTTTTGTTCTCTTTCTTTCTTTTTCTTTCTTTCTTTCTTTCTTTCTAGTTACATAGCTCCCTTCCTATCGTTATCGTTCTTTCTTTCATTCTTTCTTTTTTCTTTCCTCCTTTCTCTTTTTCTTTCGAGTCACATAGCTCTCCTTTCCATTTCCATTTCTTTCCGTCTTTCTTTCTTTCTTTCTTTCTTTCTTTCTTTCTTTGACTATAAAATTATGTGGATATTTTCTGTTTCCGTTCTCATACCTCTTCCTATTGCAAACAAGTTTTCCTCATCAAAATGTCTATAAAACCAAAAACTTAATTTCATGCCAGTCTGTCAATTTAGAATGATTTGCAGGTGTTTCTATAAAATCTCTTGAATTTAATTTATTTGTTAAAAGTAACCAAACACATCCATCTCATTGAAAGACAAAAACAACATGAAATTAACATCCAACCAAATTCTACTTGTCCTTTCTATAGAATTTATATTAACTAGCATATATATATATATATATATATAATTATATATATATATGTGTGTGTGTGTGTGTGTGTGTGTGTGTGAATAAAAGGAAGTGAATCCGACGGTATGTAGTATAATAAAAAATTGAAACAACACAGGTTTAAATGAGTTAAGTAGTGAGTTTATTGGCCGACGCTGCAGTGTTTCGATGTATTAATTAGATCATCTTCAGGGCTTTTGTTGGTATGTGGAAGGTGATAAAATTTTTTTTTTTTATCTCAGAATAAGGAGAAAAGCGTGTAATAGTCCTTGTTTATCGGTCTGTTTAAAAATTTGAAGTCTGAGAAAAAAGAACGTTGAAAAAATGAACGGTTTGAAATATGACGTTAAATTTTTTTTTGCGGTGTCAGTATTAGAATGTGTAAGTGTTTGTATCGAAAAAAGCATTGTGCATTTTTTATGTGTTTATGAATGTGAGGTTGCGTGTATATATATATATATATATATATATTATATTATATATATATATATATATATATATAGGTTTGGAGGTTGATTTTGAAGGCTATCACAATGCAGGTGTAAAGAAAAATAATAAGGTAACAATGGTGTTGTGTGTTAACCTGTACTTTATTCTTGAATTTTCGAGATAAAATCCCTTTTTCAGAAGATCACTGGAACTGAAGTCGTCTTGTTATGGCATTTCTAGTTAAATGGAATTTTTTTTTTGAAAATGATGGTATTTTTTATAACTGTATTCTCGTGTTGCATGTTTACGTGAATGCGTTTTTTGTTTGTTTATACGTGTGCGTGTGTTGTCATGCGCGTGTGCATGAAAATGCGTGTAGACTGTGACGTTATGACTATCCACGCGCGGGTGTGCATATGAATAACCGTGCGTATGTGCGTATGAAAGAGCGTATTTGTGTTTGGTGGCCATGGTGATGTATAATATTTCGTGTTGGATGTAATATAAATCAATTTAATCATTTCTTATTATAATTATTATTATCATTATTATTATTAATATTCTTCTTTTTTTCTTCTTCTTCTTATAATATTATTATTATATTATAATATTATATATATATATATATATATATATATATATATATATGCATGCACCCTCCAGGTGCAAGTATTTAAGTTTTAATGTGATAAAATATCATATAGAATTAGAAAGCCTAATGAAACTAAATAAGAATGCACATAAAAAAGATTTGATACAGAGGGGGGTTTTGATAAAAAAAGAACAACTAAAACTTACTCTTCCATCATTCCCGTCTTTCATTGCTAATTTAACTATTTAGTTAGAATAAGAAGTAAAGAATAAAATTACAGTTATTTTTTGTTGTTAATAGATTTCTTTTAAGATTTTTCCCCAAGATTTTTGCTTATATTCATTAAGATAAAACCAAACAATTCGAAATCAATAATACTAAGCACATATTTAATAAAATCACATTTTAATATTAATATGCAAATTAGCATTCCCATTCACACTGTAAACCGCTATTTTGTTGTATATATACATACAATTGCATGTTTTTAGTACGTAGATCTGGCCAACGCCAGGGGTCCAGTGGCTTCGGCCTTTACAAGTTAATAGCGTCGATCCCAGGGGGCTTTCCCCCAGGCAATACCTGCCCCCTTGACTTAAAGGGACAGGGCTGGGTTTATTGCCCAGCGCCTGAGGCACCCCCCTTGTGGGGGAATGACGAAGGGATTGAAGCAATTTTTGTTCTTTCTCACCCATGAGCTTCGGCTTGTGGGTGGGCCCACGTTAAAACGAGGCCTTGTGCCCAGCCCATGCAAGTGGGGTATGAGGCAAATACCTGTAGATAAGGCCAACAGCATTAATAAGATGGGCCTTTTGGGGCCTGTGTTTGTTAATGAAATTAACAGCGTCATCCTAGGGGGCTATACCCCCAGGCAATACCTGCCCCCTCGATTTAAAGGGGCAGGGCTGGGTTTATTGCCCAGCGCCTGAGGCGCCCTCCTCGAGGGAGGAATGCCGACGGGATCGACGCATTTTTTGTGTCTACCACCCATGAGCTTCGGCTTGTGGGTGGGCCCACAGAAAAATGTCCTTGTGTCACGCCCTCATAACTGGGGTGAGAGGCAAATACCTTAATAATGTAAAATTGAATAAAAATAAAATAGAATGTGACGTAAATAACAAAGTGAATTGTGACTTGAATTAGTGAAGTAGTTTCGGTTACAGGCAGAAAATCACACAATCTCCATTATAATAAGAGATGTATCAATGCATTTCAAAATCATTTGAAACATTACCCCAAAACATATCAATTTCACCCATAGATCGAACCCTGACAGGTGCTGTTAGTCTGGATCAGAGTGTCTGAGAGTAATGGCAATGAAAAAGTGACTCTACCCCTCCCCTCTCCCTCCCCAGGGAGAGGACCTAGGACTAATTGAAATAAAGGCTGATTCTACACCCCCAGAATAGGAACCTCACCACCGGATACAGTTCAGTGTCATAACCAGGACAGCAACAGTTTTGTCTACTGATACAGCTTCTACGGTCTATCGAGTATCTAACGAGCTGGGGGCGTTGGCAGAATGGTCTCCCCGTGGAGGAGGGGGAGGAGGAGAGGAGGAGGAGGAGTAGGGGGAGAATGGTTAATAAATGGCTCTCCGTGTGGAGCCAATATATTATAATGTTTTTTTAATTGATTCCTTCTTTACATGGTTGCTCTCCTTTCGTTCTATTTCTCTTGTTAATAAACCTTACTCTCCCCTCTTGCATTACTCTCCTTTTTCTTTTCTTTTTTTTCTTTTCTTTTCTTTTCTTTACATTATCTCCTATTTTCATCTTCCTTTTTTTTTCTTGAAAAAAAAAAAATATATATATATATATATATATATACAAGCACTTTTCTCTCTGCCATATTTCATCTTTCCATCTGCAACGCTTTCAAAAACGGCCGAAAAATGCGGATTGGACAGTGACCGGAAACGGAGTCCATTTGCGGCTCTAATTGCATACAACTCAAGAGAGTTCCTTCCGGTAGCGTAATGGAGTCAGTCGTCTTAATTGACCATGACAACTATGCACTCGATAACCCCCGTAATAAGCTAGAAATCCGTGCTCAGCTGGTAGTGACGTTGCTATTTTAAGCTCCCATAACAGGTTTTCATTGAGAACGCCTGTCATTCGAGCTAAAGGTACGACCCAGTCCCAAAGGTAATGCTAATATTTAACTACCTCATATTGGTGATAGTATATGACTCATGGCCAGTTTAACGAGGGGGCCATAGCAATGGGGTGGTGCTGTCCTAGGGTCTGAAGTTCCAGTATCAAGTTTTCCCCCGGGTTGTACCGGAAGAGAAAAAACATGGTGACAGAAGAAAGGGCACCACAGCACTTCCAGGTGATATTGCGGCTAAGTACAAAGTGGTTATGAATAAAGTGGTTTAAAATGATTAAGCACTTTATTGATACGTTGGCTCTTACCTGAATGAAGTGCTTACCTGTTTAAAATAATCGGGGACTTTAGTCGTGAGCTTTATTAATACACAGGCTCTTAAAACATTGCAACTAAGTATGAAGTGGATACCTGTTTAAAATGATTGTGAAATTTATTAATACATTGGCTTTTAAAACATTGATATTGCAACTAAGTATGAAGTGTTTACCTGTTTAAAATGATTGTGAACTGTATTAATATACTGGCTCTTAAAACCCTTATATTGCAACTAAATATAAAGTGTTTACCTGTTTAAACAGGTTATGAAATTTATTAATAGACTGGCTCTTAAAACATTGATTTTGCAACTAAGTATAAAGTGTTTAACTGTTTAAAATAATCGGGGACTTTGTTAATATATTGACTCTTAAAACATTGACATTGCAAATATATATACATACAGTGCTTACCTGTTTAAAATAATCCTGAACTTTATTAATACATAGGCTCTTAAAACATTGCGACTAGATATGAAGTGCTTACCTGTTGAAAATTATTATGAACCTTATTAATACATTGATATGACACTACCTATACTATTGACAACTAAGTATGAAATGTTTACGTGTTTAAAATGATTGTGACTTTATTAAACATTGTATTAAATACTAAATGACAACTAAGTATGAAATGTTTACGTGTTTAAAATGATGTGAACTTTATTAATACATGGCTATTAAAATACTAATATGACAACTAGTATGAAATGTTTACGTGTTTAAAATGATTGTGAACTTTATTAATACATTGGTATTAAAATACTAATATGACAACTACGTGTTTAAAATGATTATGAACCTTATTAATACATTGACTATTAAAATACTAATATGACAACTAAGTATGAAATGTTTACGTGTTTAAAATGATTGTGAACTTATTAATACATTGGCTCTTAAACATTGATTTTGCAACTAAGTATAAAGTGTTTAGCTGTTTAAGATTATTGTGAACCTTATTAATACAATATATTAATATTAAAATATTAATATTGCAACTAAGTATGAAGTTTTTATCTTTTTAACATGATTGTTAACTTTATTAATACACTAACTCTTAACACCTTTACATTGCAACATAGTATGAAGTATTTATCAGTTTAAAATGATTGTTAACTCTATTAATATACTGGCTCTTAAAACCCTTATATTGCAACTAAGTATAAAGTGTTTACCTGTTTAAAATGATTGGGAATTTTATTACTGCATTGGCTCTTAAAAAACCTTTATATTGCAATTAAGAATGAATTGTTTACCTGTTTAAAATGATTGTGAACCTTATAAATATACTGACTCTTTATTGATAATATATTAATATACAGGTTCTTAAAACATTGATATTGCAACTAAGTATGAATTGATATTATCTGCGTTATTCGGACTATTGTCCCCATCTTCATTGTTATTTGTACAACGTTTCGGCCGATATGCCCTCTGGCCTTCTTCATGTATTTCTTGTCGGGCTCGGGAACCTTCTCGGACTCGGGAACCTTCTCGGACTTCCCGAGTTCAATCCTGAGTAGGGACAGTTAGAAAATTAATTAACACAACTCCTACCCCAGCTATGGTTAGCGGAATGAGAACAGGATACCCCCGTGGACTAAATAAAGGGTTAGGTTCAAAGTTCCATTCATGGCTCCCGATTACGACAAGAAAGTTCCCGAGTTCGAAAAGAAGGTTCCCGAGTCCGCGAAGGTTCCCAAGTCAGACAAGAAATACCCGAAGAAGTCCGGAGGGTATATCGACCGTAACATTGTACAAATAAGAATGAAGATGGAGACAATAGTCCGAATAACGCAGATAATACTAATCTTCAAGTCTCATCTCAAACATTCAGAGAAATAAGTATGAATTGTTTACCTGTTTAAAATGATTGTGAACCTTATAAATATACTGACTCTTTAAACAATGGTATTGGAATTAAGTACAGAGTGTTTAGCAGTGTAAAATAATCTTTAACATTATTAATACATTGACTATACAGTATCTACTAGAGACTCTTCTATAGGTCATCGATATGCCGTGAAGTATAAACAAGGGTTCCATTTATGTGTCATTGATAGTAGTAGTAGTATCTATTACAGTTCCATCTATAGGAAACGGTAATTTTCACCTTTAGTTGGCTAAATTCCTAGCATAAAAGTATGCGTGCGCATTATCTGAAATGAACTTAATTATTATGAACACATTTTGTGATATTTTTATGTTAAAGCATGCAGTTGTAATGTTTTAACTGCATGCTTTAACACAAAAATATCATAAAATGTGTTCTTAATAATAATTAAGTTCATTAAGTACACTCTCCGGGCGATTTAAAAATAGATTTTTGAAACATATTGCCTGAGGAGTGGGAGTTAAAAATTCAATGTCAGCGAGTTTGTACCCTAAGTAAGTAAAATCATAAGTATAGATAAAAGGATATGAAAACACACAATGCTGTTAAAATGAAAAATATTTTATATCATATTCATAGCTAATATTGAACAATATTTTGATTTATAAAAATCTTCTTCAGAGCTTGTTTTTAATCCGGACCCATCGAGAGAGAAGCAGAAAATAATTTAAATTCAAAACGAAAAACAGACGATGAACGGGTTAAAACTCTTCCTGTTTGAAAAAGAGAATTTGTCTATTTTTGAATTTGAAATATGTCTTCTGCTTTCAAAAACTGTTACACTAAAGATATACAATTATGTCGTTGGCTTAGAAACGCGTAGCGGATGTGCTAATGACGAAACGATCACATGACTTGCACGCTTTTAGGAACATCAATGTTTTTCGTTTTGAATTTAAATTATTTTCTGCGTCTCTCTCGATGAGTCCGGATTAAAAACAAGCTCTGAAGATGATTTTTATAAACCGAAATATTGTTCAATATTAGCTATGAATATGATATAAAATCTTTTCATTTTAATAGCAGTGTGTGTTTTCATATCCTTTTATCTATACTCATACCGTCGGATTCATTTCCTTACTCTTAACACACACACACACACACACACACACACACATATATATATATAATATATATATTATATATATATATATATATATATGTGTGTGTGTGTGAATAAAAAGGCCTTAAATACCATGGGTATCGTGATTATGGACCATTTCCACTCGTGGCTATCTGGGACCCACCGAGCTTCGTCAGACCACGTTTTTATTTTATTAAGACTGGTAAATAGCCTTATTCAGTTTACATTTATACATTTCTCCCCGCCTCCCGATGCGATATTTGTGTATTGTAAATACTGAGCTGACGAAGCTCGGTGGGCCTCAGATATCCACGAGTAGAAATGGTCCATAACCACGATACCCATGGTATTTAATGCCTTTTTATTCACAAATAAATTTGCTCTGTTTAAAAAAATTAAACATTGAGCTCTCATACGGAACTTGAACTCTACAACAAACTACTGGTAGAGAATAGGACCAGCCTAGAATCACCTTGTACCAAGAAACTTGGTACCCCAACAAAGAATATATATATAATATATATATATATATATATATATATATATATATATATATATATATGAGAGTAAGTAAGCAAACAATGTGTTTATTTGATATGGCTTTTTTAGCCGACAATTTTTTGGAGGACATGTGCTTAATTGAAGTCATACCTAATTTTGAAAATTAATTAGTTAATAATTAATGAATTTAGGCGGGCATATATGTTCAAATGTAAGGCTAAACAAATCGAGAAAATGTCAATCCCTGAATGTACATTTCGACCTATTAGGTCTCATCAGCAAGGTTATAGACATGGGAGACTGATCCGTGTGTGACTCGAAACCTCGACTGACAAGCTGACAGGAGAGGACTCTAACCATTACACTAGCTGGCCATTCCCAGATTCTTCGTTTGTTTTTAACTTATTTATATTCCACATTTTATTGACTTGCTACATGACGTTATGAGAGTAAGTAAACAAACAATGTGTTTATTGGATATGGCTTTTTTAGCCTACAATTTTTTGGAGGATATGTGCTTAATTGAAGTCATACCTAATTTTGAAAATTAATTGTATATATATATATATATGGGCATTTCCATGTCAAATCATCAGGGCCATGTCACCCACCCCCTTCAATTTTTCTGAAATTTTGTACAGTTGTTGACTAGGTTGGAATTAGACAATCCCCCAAATTTGAGCTTCCAATTCGAAAAATTCGCCGAGTTATGTCGATTTTAAACTCGAAAAAATTTGAGGAGGGGTGAGAAAATTGGCGCCATTTTGTAATCTATTTCTGTCTATAAAATGGGTTCTAGAGCTTCCCTACTTCTGAGAATTGGCTTCTAGAAGTTTTTAGGCCTGAGGAATCGAAAAATCTTATCAAAATAGGCATAAAATTAACCCTTTTAAAGTTACTAAGGATTTTTGATTTTTTCAATGTAAGATCAACATGTGAAAAAATCACAATGTGGCACTATATAAAATTTTTTTTCTTTAACCTTTTATTCTACATATATTGAACATTATTTGTACCAAAAATAAAGTTTGGTTTTTGATCACAAGCAAAGTTACAACCCTAGATAAATTTAGCAATTTTACGTTTTGAGTTTTTCCGTTCAGCCATTGATTAAGGGTTGACATGGAATTGCTCATATATATATATATATATATATATATATATATATATGAAAAGAAAATATTTAAAAAATATAGCAAACACACGATGTTACGATAAGGAAACAATTTTTAGTGTCAATACTTAAGCATTTCGGTATTTTATACCATCTTCAGGACACTGTTAGGTGAGGAACAAAATGAAAAATGTTTAGTGTATAGTGGTTGTGTGAATCTGATGCTGTTAACCGTTAATTTTCATATGCGCGTTTGTTTACGAAAAACAAATGAAGTGATCAATGCATGTGCAAAAATGGAAGGCGAAGAACATATAATGGCGCATGCTTTAACGTGAATAAGCGGAGAACGAAAAGTTAATAAAGATATGTCGTATATCATATGGAATATTAATGTTAGAAAAATAAGAACATTAAAGCAATATATAAATACATATATTCCATATATACGCATATCCACATATAATCATACATATTGACACTAAAAATTGTTTCCTGATCGTAACATCTTGTGTTTGTTATATCTTTAAAATATTTTCTTTTCATATTGTCGGATTAATTTCCTCATCGTATTTCCATATATATATACTAGCAAATATATGCACTCTCCGGGTGCAAGTATTTAAGTTTTAATATAATAAAATATCATATTAAATTCGAAAGGCTAATGAAACTGAATAAGAATTCAGATAAAAATATTTGGAACAGAGGGGGTATGATTGAAAAATAGAACAACTTTGAAACTAACTCTTCCATCATTTTCCATTACTCCCTTTTTTTATTGGTAAATTTTCCTTATTTAACTATTTAGTTAAAATAGGAAATACAGAATAAAATTGTAGTTATTTCTTCTTGCTAATGGATTTCTTTTAAGATTTTTCCCCGAGATTTTTGCTCATATTCAATAAGGTAAAACCAAACAATTAGAAATCAATAATACTAAGCATATATTTATTAAAATCAAATTTTTAATATCAATATGCAAATTAGCCTTCCCATTCACACTGTAAACCGCTATTTTGTTGTATATATAAATACAATTGCATGTTGTTAGTATGTTGATATGGTCAACAGTGGCTTTGGCCTCTGGACCATTGATATAATTAACGGCGTCGATCCCAGGGGGCCATCCCCCCAGGCAACACCTGCCCCCTTGATTTAAAGGGGCAGGGCTGGGTTTATTGCCCAGTCTGAGGCGCCCCCTTGAGGGGGAATGCCGACGGGATCGACCCAATTTTTCACCCGCCACCCCATGAGCTTCGGTTTGTGGGTGGTCCCACATAAATAGGGCCTTGTGCCTGACCCGTACAAGTGGGGTACGTGGAAAATATCATGTAGATATTGTCAACAGTCTTAATGATGAAAAACAATTTTATAATAATTAAGGTTTAAATAAAAATAAAGTCATGGAGAATGTGATTTAAATAACAAAGGGAATTGTGACTTGTATAGTAATATAGTTTCGGTTACAGAGAGAAAAACACACAATCTCCATTATAATAATATATATATATATATATATATATATATATATATATATATATATATGAGGAAGAATGAATAAAGAAAAGAAAGAACAGAATGGATAATAAAAGATGAATTTAATCAAGATTGATATAATATAAATGATCGTTAATTTATTATAATTGAAAATAAAGACTCAGATTACAATAATGATCAGATTTTATTTGAATAGAATGTGTCCTGAGGGGGGGGGGAATAGAGTGTGAAATTTGAAATGCCCCATCATACAGGCCAAATACACGAAGAAGAATGTGTTACAGCCATGGGAGGTGGGAAAAAATTGGCAGGTAAAGAGTTAAAAGAATCAAAATCTCTCCNCCTATCGCTTTTTTATTCTTAATCGCACTCCCTTTTTTGAGGTGCTGTGCCAGACTTGACGCCACCCGTCTATCGTCTACATTACATTTAGTTGTTTTTTTTTTTTGTTTCTTTTTGTTCGGGTGGGAGAACAAACCATTCAAGTGATAGATGCAATCTACCGATATCCCCGATATACCGATCAGACCGAAGAGGATTTTACCCAGAGTGCACAGTATCAGGTCGGGACACAGCCCCCCCCATCCCCTGTCTACCCCCACACCCCTCAGAAATCATCATCTGAACTTGATATTCAAATGTATTTTTTTTCTGGGTAGACAGGCCAAAAGCTTGACCCACTTTCATTCTGGCAATCGTTCGTGTGGCACCAGGGCATAAAATCACCTTTCCCTCACTGACGATAGATAGATAGATAGATAGACAGAGAGACAGCTTATAATATATATATTATATATATATATATATATATTAATAGAGAGAGAGAGAGAGAAGAGAGAGAGACAGACAGACAGACAGACAGAGAGAATGAGAGAGAGAGAGAGAGAGAGAGAGAGAGAAGAGAGAGAGAGAGAGAGAGAGAGAGAGAGAAAGAGTGAGACTGTGAATTTTGGAAAGTACGTGTATGTTGTGCGAAAGGGTATATATATATATGTAGGTACTAATAACTACTTATATAGATCTATTTAGAGAGGAGAGAGAGTAGAGGAGTGAGAAGAAGGCAGAGAGTGTTCTACTGTGATAGTGTGTGAAAGCAGATATTATTTGTCATATAATGTATATATGTATAGCTGAGCGATGTGTATGATGTGTGTGTGTGTGTGTTGAAGAGAATTACTTGGTGGAAAGCTGTGGGGAAGATCCCCGCAACGTGTATATCGCTTTTAGTTAAATAAGCTGTTTAAGAATTGAAAAACACAGGTTTATAAAATGAGGGAGAGATACTAACAACAAAAGAAGAAAGAAAAGAAGAAAAGAAGAAAAAGAAAGAAAAAAAGAAAAGAAATAGACTATAAGAGAAAGAAGAAGAAGAAGAAGAAAGAAGAGAAGAGAAAGAAATAAACTAGGAACTAAATAATAATAAGTAATAATAATATAATAATAAGAAGAAGAAGAGAGAAGAGAGAAGAAGAAGAAAAGAAAGGAAAGAAGAGAGAAAGAAACTGGAATCATAATAAGGAAGATAGAAGAAGAAAGAGAAGAAGAAGAAGAAGAAGAAAGAAAGAAAGAAGAAAGAAAGAAACTAAAGAACTAATAAGAAGAAGAAGAAGAAGAAGAAGAAGAAGAAGAAGAAGAAGAAGAAACTAGGAACTAAATAAGAAGAAGAAGAAGAAGAAGAAGAAGAAGAAGAAAGAAAGAAAGAAAGAAAAGAAAGAAACTAGGAACTAAAGAAGAAGAAGAAGAAGAAGAAGAAGAAGAAGAAGAAAGAAAGAAAAGACTAGGAATAAAATAATAATAATAATAATAATAATAATAATAATAAGAATAAGAAGAAGAAGAAGAAGAAGAAGAAGAAGAGAAAAAGAAAGAATGAAAGAAAGAAACTAAACTAAGAAAGAAGAAGAAGAAGAAGAAGAAGAAGAAAGAAAGAAAGAAACTAGGAACTATAAGAAAGAAGAAGGAAGAAGAAGAAGAGAAGAAGAAGAAGAAAAAGAAAGAGAAAGAATGAAAGAAAGAAACTAGGAATAAAGAGAAGAAGAAGAAGAAGAAGAAGAAGAAAGAAGAAAGAAACTAGGAACTAAATAATAATAATAATAATAATAATAATAATAATAATAATAAGAAGAAGAAGAAGAAGAAGAAGAAGAAGAAGAAAGAAGAAAGAAATGAAAGAAGAAACTAAGAACTAAATAAGGAAGAAGAAGAAGAAGAAGAAGAAGAGAAGAAAGAAAACTAGGAACTAAATAAGAAGAAGAAGAAAAGAAGAAGAAAGAAGAAGAAGAAGAAAAGAAGAAGAAGAAAAATAGAAGAAGAAGAAGAAGAAGAAGAAGAGAAGAAAGAAAATAGGAAAAATAAGAAGAAGAAGAAGAAGAAGAAGAGAAAGAAAGAAAGAAGAAAAAGAAAGAAACTAGGAACTAAATAAGATAAAGAAGAAGAAGAAGAAGAAGAAGAAGAAAGAAGAAGAAGAAAGAAAAAGAAAAAAAAAACTAGGAACTAAATAAGAAGAAAAAGAAGAAGAAGAAGAAGAAGAAGAAGAAGAAGAAGAAGAAGAAGAAAGAAAGAAATAAACTAGGAACTAAATAATAATAGTATAATAATAATAATAATAATAATAATAATAATAAGAAGAAGAAGAAGAAGAAGAAGAAGAAGAAGAAGAAAGAAAGAAAGAAGAAACTAGGAAAAAGAAGAAGAAGAAGAAGAGAAGAAGAAGAAGAAGAAGAAGAAGAAGAAGAAGAAAGAAAGAAACTAGGAACAAAAGAAGAAGAAAAGAAGAAGAAGAAGAAGAAAGAAAGAAAGAAAGAAAGAAACTAGGAACTAAATAAAAAACGAAGCTAATAAGTCAGAAATTAACGAAAAAAGAAAACGAGGAGAAATTCTAATTCTTGAGACAATCCTCCATCTTTGTTCGACTCGACCAAGAAACGTTTCTTTAAACTAATTCACCCGTGAACACGAAATGAGAACCAGAAAAAAAAATGGTTTCGTGTCGGCACAAAAGAGTTTAAAGCTGACGTGAAAAACAAATAGTTTTCCATCTCATCTTAGCGTTAAACAGTTTATAATCTTCTACATTAAGACGTTATTGTTGGTAAGGGAATTATATTAGAGACACACTTATCTATCTATCTATCTATCTATCTATCTATCTATATCTGTTGGGTTCAAAGTTATAATATCAATTATAATTAGTATTATCTGCGTTATTCGGACTATTGTCCCCATCTTTATTGTTATTTGTACAACGTTTCGGCCGATATGCCCTCCGGCCTTCTTCGATGTATTTTTTGTTGGACTCGGGAACCTTCTCGGACTCGGGAACCTTCTTTTTGGACTCGAGAACCTTCTTGTCGTAGTCAGGAACCTTCTTGTCGTAATCGGGAGCTATCACGGAACTTCGAACCTAACCTTTTATTCAGTCCTCGGGGGTATCTCATTTCGCTAACCATAGCTGGGGTAGGAGTTGTGTTAATTATTTTTCTATGTTACTGCCTCTACTTAGGATTGAACCCGGAATCCAGAGATAACTGTCACTTAGAACTGTCTTAACCTAACTACCTTATCCACTAGGCCATGTGTCCAATTGGACCCCGTGGACTGAATAAGGGGTTAGGTTCGAAGTTCCGTGATGGCTCCCGATTACGACAAGAAAGTTCCCGAGTCCGAAAAGAAGGTCCTCGAGTCCGAGAAGGTTCCCGAGCCCGACAAGAAATACCTGAAGAAGGCCGGAGGGCATATCGGCCGAAACGTTGTACAAATAACAATAAAGATGGGGACAATAGTCCGAATAACGAGGATAATACTAATCATCAAGCCTCATCTCAAACACTCAGAGGAATCAATTATAATTGTTGGTTGAACAAAACAAATCCGACTAAGGGTGTTACATACACAAAAGGACTTTAATAAAAACACACAGAGAAACATTTAAGACATGAAATATGCGTATACAAGATACATGAGAAAAGTTACATAGTAGATATACACGTACCGTTTACAATAGTTATATAAACTAGTACAAGATTTAAAAACACCCTCCGGGCGATATAAAATAGATTTTTGAAACATATTGCCTGAGGGGTGGAAAAGTAAAAAAAAAATTTCAATGTCAGCGAGTTTGTAACCTAAGTAAGTAAAATCATCAAATTCATTAAAGGATTAAAAAATAAAACAATTTGAAATCTAAACTTTAAATATGTATTAAAATAAAACAAACTATATATAGATATATAATACCAGTCATGTATTTATTAAAACTTGTTTTAAAAAACAATGAAGACTCTCTAATGTTGCATGTTCAAATTTTGAGTGTATTTATTCTATGTTATGACGATTTTGGGTAATGTGACGTAAGCAGTGACGTAATTTGTGTTACAGACAAAAACCGGAAGCGAATCTCCATTATTGATAGATGTACATACAAAAGATAGGGATAGTTGTGGAGAGTCCATAGGTTAAAGCCACTTACTAGTGTTGTGATGGGGGCTGAAGCAACCACACAAGAAGGGTGTAGATATAAATGTCTAACCCATGTGTGTGAGGTCCCGGAGAAGAAAGAGAGTTCGAATCTGGCGCTTGCCTGCTTAAATAGCAAAACACCTGGGGGTCGATACCTGAAACACAAGGAAAGATAACTCCTCCAGCCAAAGGGAAGACAATCCAATATATCTAATAAAATATGATAAAGGAAATGACTTACCGGGGAATAGAATATTGAGGTAATCGCAATATTGATGATCGATACATGTATTAACCGAATAAGTCAGTATTGCATGTAATTAATCAATATCTTGATTAATTCATTGAAATTAACCCTGAAGATCCTTATGGTGAAACTTGAGTAGGTTATTTATATATGTACATTAATAATATCTATCTATTTCTCTATCTACTACCTCTTCTTAATCATTTTAAACCTTGTTAATATGGTCTAGACAAATTTTTTTTCTATTTTTTGTTCTATTTTAGATATTAAATCAAACATATACATTTTGAATATATATATATTATATATACTAGCAAATATATGCACCCTCCGTGTGCAAGTATTTACATTTTAGTGTAATGAAATATCGTATTAAATTAGAAAGGCTAATGAAACTAAATAAGAATGCAGATAAAAACATTTGAAACAGAGGGGGATATAATCGAAAAATAGAACAACTGAAATTTACTCTTCCATCACTCTCGTCTTTCATTGTTATTTTTTCTAATTTAAGTATTTAGTTAAAAGAGGAAGTAAAGAATAAAATTACAGTTATCTTTTCTTGTTAATGGATTTCATTTAAGATTCATTGAAGAGATTTTTGCTTATATTCATTAAAATGAAACCAAACAGTTATAAACCAATAATACTAAGCATATATTTATTAAAATTACATTTTTAATATCAATATGCAAATTAGTCTTCCTGTTCACACTGTAAACCGCAATTTTGTTGTATATATAAATATAATTGCATGTTGTTAGTATGTAGATATGGTTAACAGTATTAATAATGTAAAACAATTTTATTAATAATTGAGGTTAAAATAAGGATAAATTCATGGAGAATGTGACGTCAATAACAAAGGGAATTGTGACTTGAGTAGTGATTTAGTTTCGGTTACAGACAGAAAAACACACAATCTCCCTTATAATAAGAATATATATATATATATATATATATATATATATATATATTAAGAAGGGAAGTTGAAAAGATACATTGTGGACTTATCAGCTTAAATTTGTAAACTCATATTTGCTGTTTGACACATATTTGAGGGATTCTGGTAAAAAAAATTCAGGTTTTCAATTCATTTTTATCTGTGCCGGCTGTCTGATGAGATTGAAATCCTAAAGAGTTTTAGAAATTTCTTTAAATTTCTAAAAGCCTTTTAAGTTTTGGTCGAAATAAATTTATTACAGAATGACGGTTTATTGAGTTTTTCCTTCTTTCAAAGATATATATTGCTCTATATTAAAATAGATTATTATACATTGAGCTCTCTTTAGGGATTTATAAAAATCCTTGTATTTGCACCTACTAAAACATGCAATGATTATACAGAGAGATTTTGAAGATCCTATGTAGAATCATCCCTTACTACCAGTTTTGGATACCTTATATATATATATATATATATATATTTAACAATCTATCTTAATCTGTTTGTTTATATATATATATATATATATATATATATATATATATATATATATATATATATATATAGAGAGAGAGAGAGAGAGAGAGAGAGAGAAAGATAGATAGAGAGAGATAGATAGATAGATAGAGAGAGAGAGAGAGAGAGAGAGAGATTGATAGATAGATGAATATGTACAGATATGGATCTATCTATCTATCTATCTATCTATCGAACGATCGATCTTTCTTTCCTTTCGGCATTTATTACTATCTATCTATTTATCTATCTATCTTTTTTCTTTCTCTCTTTCTCTTTCTTTTCGCCATTTATTGCTATCTATCTATCTATCTATCTATCTATCTATCTATCTCTTTCTTTTCATTATTTATTGCTATCTATCTATCTAACATTTCTATCTATCTATCTATCTATCTATCTATCTTTTTTCTTTCTTACCAGCATTTATTGCTATCTATCTATCTATCTCTTCTTCCTTCCTTCCTTCTTCCCTTTCTTCTATTCTTCCTCTCATTCTTCCTTTCTTTTTCTTTATGTATCTCCTTTGTTTATAATTTCACATATTTCTTTCTTTAAACCTATACGTGGCAAATGTCATAAAAAATGAACCCGCTGATTTTTAGTGCATATTTTATGCATGTACACTCAGTTTCAAATTATCAACGTGGTGACACTTTTCAGTCCTATCCAAGAATTACTCGTGGGAATTTAACGAAATTACCGCGGAATGATGACAACATGTATATACACATACTCCGTAAAAATTGTAAGATTCTATAAAAGGGAACAGTAGTTACGCCGCCCTGTCGGCTGGGGCGTTAGAATGCACCGACTGCACCTCTGCAGGGGGGTAAGACTCCCCCAATGGGGCCACCTGTTGTCCGTGGGTGGCGACCCGTGATGTTTAAGGATAGAGCCCAGGTGGATGAGCAGTTCATGACATGCAATACTCCACTTTGGCCCTATCTTGGGCTAGACGGGCGGTCGAAGAGGCCCCCTCCGATCAATCGGCTGGTCACGTCAAGCCCTAGCACCTATATGGTTTTCCCAACCCTATTGTCTTTATGGCAAGCCCCAACCCCTTTTTATCATATGGGTGCTAGAAGGCGGTGGCTGCGGGTCTACATGTCCTGGGAATGACGTTAAACTCTATCTGATGGTGAGGTTCCAGTTTTGGAGGTTTGGGGAATGTGGAGCACCGCTTCATCACCATTGCTCCCTGGTCCACTCTGACCCGGAGTGGTAGTACCTGTTAGGGTCCCATCTATGGGTCAAATAGAAAAATGTACTTATAAAAAAATTGTATTATCCATCAAGAATTGATTTATTTCAAAACTTTATCGGCATTAAATGACCCACTGAGGTTGATATGCCGTAAAACAAACCAAACCAAACCAAACCAGTAGTTATGGTTGATATTATCTGAATTATTCGGACTATTGTCCTCATCTTCACTGTTATCTGTACAACGTTTCGGCCGATGTGCCCTCCGGCCTTCTTCAAAAAAACAACTATGAGCCTAGGTAAAAAAATCTTACATAAGTGAATAGTTCTTGCTTCAATGGTGAACATTTTTCTCCATTGAAGCAAGAACTCAATCCTACGTCCTGAAGAAGGTCTAACAGACCAAAACGTTATAAGTGAATTGGTAGATATTCTAGCCAAAACAAGACATTAGGTTTATAAGTTCCCAAAATTCATACTGGATTGTCCAATTGGACAGATGTTCTAGTGGATAAAGGAGTTAGGTTAAGACAGTTCTAAGTGACAGTTATCTCTGGACTGCAGGTTCAATCCTGACCAGCATAGAATAATAACACTGGTTTACAAAGAAATTGAGGCAAGCACAAAAATAGCTGTTTTAACCTAATTTAGGGGTTGTGAATTCAGATCCGTTTGTACTCATCACCTCTAATTTTTTAGATATGCATACTGTACATTTTGTACACATACTGTACATAAAGGCGTATATGCATTCAGGGTTAATTTCTAATATTGTGTGACTTATGTCTTCTTTTTTAGTTATTATTCAATAAATGTAAGTCATAGCATTACATTATATATATATATAGCTATATATCAAGACGGATTTTGGCATTTAAGCGTAGCCAACACGTCTCAATCAACAGCCAGTAGTGCACTGGCAGTCAGCAGATCATCTAAGAAAACACATTTCTAACTGTCTGCGGTACTATGAATTGTGTACATTGTGTCATCCAAGTATATTTATTCCGTCAATGTTCTTTATCTATCCAGTTTTATCTGTAATAAGCTGCTGCAACTGTTGAAATAAGCACGTATATACTCTGTATATACTAAAATGAGACTATTTAAAAGACAGAAAACTAGAGGTGATAGAGCAAAACTGTTTATAAATTTGAATTCAGCACACTCAAATTAGTAAAAAAACACCTATTCACATTCTTGCCTCAGACAAAAAATATTTTTTTGTAAACCAGTGTAATTAACACAGCTTAACGCCTGTATCCCAGCTATGGTTAGCGGAATGAGAACAGGATACCCCCGTGAACTGAATAATGGGTTCGGTTCAAAATTCCCTGATGGCTCCCGACTACCACAAGAAGGTTCCCGAGTTCGAAAAGAAGGTTCCCGAATCCGAGATGGTTCCCAAGTTCGAGAAGCCTACCGAGTCCGACAAGAAAAACCTGAAGAAGGCCGAAGGGCACATCGGCCGAAACGTTGTACAGATAACAGTGAAGATGAGGACAATAGTCCGAATAATGCAGATAATACTAATCATCAAGCCTCATCTAAAAAAAATTCAGAGAAATAGAAGTTACGGTCATTTACCTAATTTACTTAAATTATTAGTTAGTCAAATTATTAACGTGGTGTAATAAAAACCCCTGTAAAAAAGAAAAGAAAATATATATAATCTTATTATAATGGAGATTGTGTGTTTTTCTGTCTGTAACCGAAACTATATCACTACTCAAGTCACAGTTCCGTTAGTTAATAACATCACATTCTCAATGATTTTATTTTTATTTAAACCTCAATTATTAATAAAATTGTTTTACATTATTAATACTGTTAACCTTATCTACATACTAGCAACATGCAATTATATTTATATATACAACAAAATAACGGTTTACAATGTGAATGGGAAGGCTAATTTGCATATTGATATTAAAAATGTGATTTTAATAAATATGTGCTTAGTATTATTGATTTCTAACTGTTTGGTTTTATTTTAATGAATATAAGCAAAAATCTCTTCAATGAATCTTAAATGAAATCCATTAGCAAGAACAAATAACTGTCATTTTAATTTTTACTTCCTCTTTTAACTAAATACTTAATTTAGAAAAAATAACAATGAAATACGAGATTGATGGAAGAGTAAGTTTCAGTTGTTTTATTTTTCGATTATACTCCCTCTGTTTCAAAACTTTTTATTTGCATTCTTATTTAGTTTCATTTGCGTTTCTAATTTAATACAATATTTTATTACATTAAAACTTAAATACTTGCGCCCGGAGGGTGCATATATTTGCTAGTAAATATAATAATTTCATATTTCCGTATCTGTTTGCGAACATCCATATATGTTGTGAGGCCATTCATATGAATAAAAACCTACAGATTTTTATGCGGAAGGAGAATTGGAGTAAATCGGACAGAATGTAGTAGAGATATGTGGAACACAGCAACAAAACTCAGACAAGCGTATCTAGGAGTGGTATTTCGCTAAGCATTAAGCTCAACATCATCAGTCGTTTAATTGATCATTAAGTCATCATGCAAGTGTTGTATGATGCCTTAATAATCAATTAAACGACTGATGATGCTGAGCTTAATGCTTAGCGAAATATCACTCCTAGATACGCTTGTCTGAGTTTGAAAAAAAATGATAGTGGAATTGGTTAATGTGAGATATGTGATTCCTTTTTTAATTAAATCTTGAGGAAGACCTTGGTCAATGTAAGTGATAGCATTACATTATATATATATAGCTATATATCAAGATGGATTTTGGCAGTTAAGCGTAGCCAACACGTCTCAATCAACAGCCAGTAGTGCACTGGCAGTCAGCAGATCATCTAAGAAAACACATTTCTAACTGTCTGCGGTACTATGAATTGTGTACATTGTGTCATCCAAGTATATTTATTCCGTCAATGTTCTTTATCTATCCAGTTTTATCTGTAATAAGCTGCTGCAACTGTTGAAATAAGCACGTATATACTCTGTATATACTAAAATGAGACTATTTAAAAGACAGACAACTAGAGGTGATAGAGCAAAACTGTTTATAAATTTGAATTCAACACACTCAATTCCTCTGGTGTAATTTGGTCAGCGAGTTCATTAGTTCTCCAGCTCCACATTTCCTTCATTGGACAAGTAAAGGCGTCTAAGTATAACAGATAGCATTCTGTGTTGTTTCTACACGTGTTATTAAAATTTGATATAACAATAAAGGTGAGGATAACAGTCCGAAAAATCTAGATAATACAAATTACATTTATACATTTTTTTTGGTTTATTTTAATGGCATATCAACCCGTCTAGGGTTATTTTATGCCTGGGGGTAAAGGAATCGTATTCATTGTATAGTTATATTAACATTTTTATGGTTGTTTCTTAAGAGGTCTTTTTTGCACACTCAGTGTCAATACAAGAGTGTTTATTGATCCGTTGCCATAACAAGGTTAAAGAACCCAGTCTGTCCTACTATTAACCACACAACAGCATATAAGGAAAAGACGAACAAAAAATTACTTTGGTTTGCAAATCGCATAGGGGAGAAACTGTTAGTTACCAAGCGCTTTGACTTATTACTTTCGCTACACTAATTATATATATATATATATATGTGTGTGTGTGTGTGTGTGTGCATGTGTGTGTTAAGAAAAAAGGCTTAAAATCGGCCATTTTGCGGTTATAGATCTATTTCTACCTATATATATCTGTGTATACCTATGAGCTTCATCAGACGGCTAACTTTATTGAAAATAGTGAAAAGAAAATTTATATACAATTTTTCTGGGGAGTATTGAAAGATTTTGGTGTATATATATATATATATATATATATGTGTGTGTGTGTGTGTGTGTGTGTGAATTGAAAACGAGAATTGACCGAGTTATCAGATTACGAAATGGTATCAATTTTTTGTCCCTTAAACACACTGTATATGATATCAAATTTAGTTTTTCATGAACTTTTAACCTTGGCCGACTTAGATAGATAAAGAATAGGTGTAAAAACTAGGTGAATTAATTAGTCTAATTAATTAGCATAATTTTTATATACAAATTACTGTTCTATTGTAAATATCAGGTAAGATACGGTCATTTCAATTTTCCCATTTCCCCAAGGTCGACAGGTTGTAAAATGTATATATCTGGATATTTCGTAGTATATTATAGTCAGTCTATCAATAAAATCAAGCAAAGCCTCTATCTATCTATATATCTATATATCTATCTATCTAGCTTTTTGTCACTCCCCCCTCTCTCTCTCATTCTA